>JAQZBX010008821.1:0-47333 GCA_029593785.1 Cabassous unicinctus | reverse complement strand
CCCAGTATTCATTAATACATTTCCTGTGATCTCATTTACAGGTTATTATAATGAAACTCAAGAATGTGTAGGTATTGTACTTTTTGAGTGAAGCAAGCTTGCCTTTGGATTGCCTGCTCTCTCCAGAACAAATCTATACTATGGAAGCAGAAGCAGATCCTCTGGACTTCCGGATTTTGGAATTTGTTACTGTCACAATTTAATTGGCATTATCCCTCTCCAGATGGGTATATCACGATTAAAGTTGACTGCCATAGAGCAATTGCAGTCTTTGAAAATTCTTGCATTTTACAATGCACTTTGGCACTAAAGCAGCTATTTTCTGTTTTGAAATTTAAAGGAAGATGAACAGAGAAGTTAAATACTGCAGTACAAAGTTAATAGCTTACTTCTTCCATCTTAAGAATGGTCATGAAAATACAAATTCATTAAGTACATATTTGCCTTTTAAATGGCTGGCCCATTTTCTAGCTTTCTTACATCCAAAACTCTACTTATTGTCACATTATGCTTGCAGATACCTTCCCTAATTTAGTGCCCATTTGCCTATCACCCTGAGAACATTATAAAACTTTTGATATCACAAATTAATATACATTTCCACAACCTATATTCTTCATTGAAAGACTCACAATTTAACTAGCTAATCTCTTAGAAACAATTTACTAGATTAGAATAGTATGCAGTTTTATCATTCTATGTTCTCCATGTATAATTGTTACAAATTGACTGTTTAAAGCAATATCTGGCTTTTCAAAATAAATGTGTGAGAATTAACCACTAAATTTTTCACTTACCAGTTTATTTAAAATATTTAAAATAAATAAACTCAGTTAATTTCACCATGTAGTGTCCATAAAATAGAGTAAACACAAAGGATTTTTCCGTTAGCACCTGCAAAGTGACAGGAACACACTGCTTGTGGTTCCAGGCTAAGGCTTCAGGGCCAACTCTCACCCAATATCTGAGCATAGACCCCATTTGGAAATCTTCTGGGGCTTGGTTTGACTTCCAGAACAGCCATAACATTCTTCCTGCAGACAGAAAACACGCTGGCCAAGGCCCCACACTCACCCTATGAGATACTGGAAGTAGGAGCCATCATTCTGCCAGTTGCATCCCAGGCCAGGAACTCTTACCTGAGTAACCAGCCTAATCTTCCTAAGGTTTGCTTTTCTCATGTGTAAAATGGTGATAATAGTCATGCCTACCTCATCAAGTTGGTATTAATTAAATATGGCAATAAATAGAAAAAGCCTATTACATTGCCTAATACTTCAGAAATGCTCAATATATATTAACTATTCCTATTCCTATGTGTGTGTCAGATTTATGATTTACATAGATCAGGATGAGCGTCTAGAGTTGAGGCCACAATAAGGTTTAGGATTTGATAAGGATAAGGGTGTGGGGTTAAATTCAGAGCTTTTGAATATGCTGAGACTGATGAGGAGTGGTATTGGGAATGAGTTTGAGGTTAGAGTGACATTGGGGATGGAAGTTGATGGAAGAATTAGGAGTAGGGTTTGCCTTTAAGGAAGGCAGTTCTGTTAGGAGTGAGGTGACCACACCCTCTCAGAGGATCTGCATATATTCAGGAGAGAAGGGACTGGCTGGGTCTCAGAAAGGCTGCCTAATCCTGAGCTTTTCCTGTAATGACCCCCTAAGCTCTGGTCTGGTGGAACTCAGACACCACCCAGAGAGCAGTGCACAAGGTCAGCCTCCCCTGAACAGGGAGTAAAACCTTTTGGGGAGAACCTTAAGAAAGTCCAAGGCAGGTGAGAATCCCAGGAACTCACTGTGGCTGCCCAGGATGTATGGGTTCTGCTTTTGATCTAGTCCCATCCCTCATACACTTAAGCCTTCCTCCTCCCACCTTCAGCTCCCGTCACCCCCACTCCCCACCATTCTCACTGGACTGGTCTCTGATTCTGGAACCCTCTGACCCCAACTCCCTTCCACGTCTCACAGGGAGCAGCGGGCAGAAACTTCAGCCTCACCCCGGGTGGCCCCCAGCCCCATCACCCTCCTCCAGCCTCTATCTCCAGAGGAGGGTAGGATACAAAACACGAATCTTTCTGCCAGCTGCATGTTCCTCCCTCAGGCTCCTCTCTCTTTGACTTACCTCCAGGGGCTGGAGGAGACCAAAGAAATCAAAGCACTTCCCCAGCTGGCTCTCACTCTCTGGCTCACTTCCTGCTACAGGAAGCTGGTTTAGTTCCTCCAGGCCTGGGTCCAACCTGGCTTTGTTGTCCAATTTCTCTAGAGCTTCCAGAATCAGGAGCCCTGCCTGAGCCTAGGCTGGACCCCACACCTTTCTCCCATTTACCTTTTCTTGCCTTTTCTTCCTCAACCCAAGGCCCTGTACCACAATCTCCCCTCCCTCAAGTAAAATTTTGTTCTTCAGGTGGTGGAAAATCAAAGGGAAGAAAGGCTTTCTGGGAAAGGGAAGGGGATAGGTAATATAGGATGAGAGTGGGGCAGAAGAGGATTACTGGCTGCTGTGGATATGGTGAGTCCTTGGGATGGATAAGAGTCCTGTGGACATGGGTACCAAATAAATAAATAAATAAATAAATAAATAAATAAATAAATAAATAATAAGAATGGCCTCTAGGTGCCAGGCTTGTCCAGATGCTGGCTGGAGGTACCTACCCTCAAGTGAAGAACCCTGGTAGAAGACTTATTTTGGAGAGCAAGATTATGAATTTGGTCTTAGACATATTGAATGTAGATTCAAAATTTCCAATTTTGGAAATCAGAGGAGAAATAGCAAGTCAGAAATTACATGCCAAGGCCAGGAGATTTTTCAAAGCCAATCATCCAAAAACATCATGCCCAGAAAAGAAATAGTCCTCACCTAAAAAGAAAACTGAGATCAAAAGAGTTAACATGGCCTACCTCAGCATGCTTATTTGTCATGCTAGAAAATATGCAAACATATATAGAGTCTATTGTAAGAAGCAAATAAAGTAATGAAACTAAAAAAGTGACAAGAAGAGTTACTTAGTCATTTTTCAAAATAATTTAATTATGCTTTTCATAACTATTAATAATTTTTAATAAGCTGAGGATTTAAAAATAATGCAGTAGCATGATTAATCCCTAATAGGTGTTTTTGATTATAACATTTGGAAATGCAGACCATAGTTTTACAAACAAGCTTTCAAGAGTTAACATGCCATTTCACTCAATGTGTCCCCATTTTTGGGCACTGTCATATGCAAAGAATTAGGAAAAACAATAGGAAAACTGATTGCTTTTCTATAATATTATATATCTATCAAATTCAAATGTATGTATCATCTCTAAAATAAGAACTTCCATATTTGTCTGTGACTGATGCCTACAATTCTAGTATTATTTTGGTTCTTATTAAAAATGTGAACATCCAATGAGAAGTAAAATGTCAACTTTTCTCATTATAAAGCAATTGGATCTTTTCTTATCTAAGTGTTATTCAGGTCTCCAATATAAATGTAAATACAAAACCAGGATCTCTAAGTAATTCTCTTAGGAACTGGGTTAACCTTAGAATAAAACCAAAGGAAAAAAGAACCCCTTTATAGCCTCCTTCCTTAAACATTCTGGTTTTTGGGTCTTACAACTTTGTCATCACAAAGAAGCATGGAGAAAGAAATCTGAGTTCTCCCAGAAGCTTTACCATGTCTCCCAACTTTGACTAATTAGGCTTCACCAGGACAAGCAAGAAGGTTAAATAAGTTTGAAGTTGAGGGTTATGAAGGAGTCCTTCTTACCATACTTGTTCCATGGAAGGAAGAGATGAACAATAAAGAAATGAAAATGGGGAAGAAGGATAATCCAAATTCAGGAATAACCCCAAATGAAAATGTATGGAAACAATCTTTTTATCTCTGCTCCATCCCTAGCATATGAAATACTGTCCATAGAATTGAACCACATAAGTGATAACTTTCTTTAGTGGTAGAAGAGTTCATGGGACAGGAGCAAAGACTAGGGAAGTAGAATAGAGAGACTTAGAGATTTAAGGCATTTTTCAAAGAGCCCTAGCCACTGCCAGAAAAGCAAAGACTAGGGAAGTAGAATAGAGAGACTTAGAGATTTAAGGCATTTTTCAAAGAGCCCTAGCCACTGCCAGAAAAGTATCCTGGAGATTTTGTGCTGAATCTAGAAACTTGAAGCTAATATACTTCATCTTTCCCATAATTCCTTACTCATAATCGGATATGTACTCAAGCCGTTACTCCTAACTTTAGCCAAGAACCAGTCCCTTACCTCAGGTTTATAAATTTACTAGAACTCTGACTTCTCAAGAAATTTTAACTGATACTGACTGTTATCAAAACAGTTTATTTTAAATATTAATTTCCTTATTTTCTACGTAGTCAATTTTCTAGGATAACAAAGAGGAAACATCTGGACTACCAGTAGTTCTCAACTGTGGCAATTTTGCTTCCCTTACCCTGGCACATTTAGCAATATCTGTAGCCATTTTTGATAGTCATGACCTTATATATGACCTCTTGACATCTAGTTAGATATGGGGATGCTGTTAAAGTTCCTACAATACATAGGAAAAAGAATTATCCAGTCCAAAATGTCAACATGGTTGAGAATTCATGATCTAGATCATAAAGCAAAATGGAATTAGCACTTAAAAAAAGGTTGTTAAAGTAAAGTTAATTAACTTTATGCAGAATTTTCTGAAAGTAGAAACACCTATGATAGCATAAATCAATATCTTTATTTTTTAAGCACATATGGCTTAAGCTTAAATGGATTATTAAATACTCAAAAGAACAGATAAGTCTAACACATTTTCAGAAATCAAACATTAGAGTGTTCTACCCAAAGGAAACTTCAGATTTTAGAAAATGAGTCTTTTCTCAGTATTTTTAAAAATGAGAATGACTTGGCTACTTGGGTCATGATTACATCCTATTTGTGCACTGAGTATTTGCTCATCTGAGTCCCTTTGTGTTTTCTATAATGCTCAGGAGGTCCGATTTTCATCATTGGTCTTACCTGAATTTTCACATCACATGGCTTTTCTAACAAAGATAAACAAATAGAAGATAGATCTGTATCATGAGCTTGATGCAGTGGGTCCAAGCTAAATAGCGCAGAGCTGGTAGGAGGCCCTATTGCTGTCTTTTCCATAGCTGTACCAGTCAGCCACACTTGTTGGCCTGCCTTATTTTTGTGGGACTCGACCTGTAAAGGCAGGGACTACCACATGAAAAATAGAAAAAGTACACATTCTCAATATAATAAACCTCAAATTTACAAATGACAGTTTATTATTTCCTCTGTATTCTCATCTTCAAAATGCAGATAATGCTGCTTCTTTCATAATTGTATGGGTGTTCAAAGAGGTCATGTAGTTAAATCAGTGGTGCAGTACCTCATTCAGAAGCACGAGCTTTGAAGGAAGACTGACCTAGTTTGAATCTTGGCTGAACTAAGCCAGTCTTTCAGTCTCTTTATACCATATTTCATCATTGGTAAAATGGAGGTAATATTTCCAATGTAAGCTTAGATTGTTTTGAAGATTAAATGTAGGGAGGTCATTTAATTAATTTATCAATCAAACAGTACACTTTTGATCATGAAAGGGAGGGTTGTTATGCTTTTGATGGAAACACAAGCATAAGAAGGGACTGCCTCAGGCATAAACTGGAAAATATCATCACCAAATTTAAATCAGATGTAAGTGCTTAGAACATTTTGGCTCAGAGAAAATGTTCAATGAAGAGAGCTTGCAAATAAGAAATCATCTTTGAAATGTGTACGCTGTGGGCTGCACTAGGCTGGCGGCTTGTTACAGCCTTACAGCATATGATTCAAATCCATACCACTATAAAAAGACAAATGATTACATAATGTTGAATAACCACCTGGATCACCCAAAAACATCAGAAACCTCAAGTGGAAAATCCATGAATTGTAAGGTACTATAGCATTTTCCCAAATTTTGTTCCAAGGAACTCACTGGTATTGTATTAAGGAAGAATTCTGTGATCAAGTCCATCTGGAAAATGTTATGCGTTTCAGCCCCTTGTAGAATAGCATATGCATCAAAGTATTGAAGACTCCAAGTAATGTTGCAATAAAGAAATCTACACAGTTTGAGAAACACTGGCATGCAGTTTACATATACATATATCTTCCACTGAATGAGAAAAGAAAAAAATGGAGTGATGTGTTCAAATGGATTCTGAACCCGGGGTTCAGTGAACAACTGTGTCATGATCAATTGATAACATCTGCTATGGGCAATGGCAGAGGGGTAGGACATGGATGATGTTTATTCGATATTCAGGATTTGTACCTGGTGAGCATAAAGCTAAAGATGTAGTTATGAATTTTGCAAATACTTAATAAAAGTTAGGGTTAACTCAGAACAAAGTTAAGCTGACAGCCATCACCTGTCTTTCAAACAAATGAATTAGAAAACATGTCTTTGTGTGAAACACTGTAATTTCTGCTGCATGATTCTTTTTATTATATCTTCAAATCGACATCAAGCTTTGTTTCACTGTCAATTGGTATAAGACCATTTAGAGATGCTGCATATTAGAATGTATCAGTCACCTAGGCAATTCAGAGTTCATGGAATCCAGTAATATAGTTTTGCTCAGATTGCCTTTTTGCTCTCTGTAACAATAGGTAACCCTCAAAGAAATTAGCCTTTGGCAAATCAACCAACAATTTATGATGAGTTTTCTCTTTCACTTCTCTAAATGGGGATGGACATTTTATATCCACTACAATGAAAGTGCTACAGTTTTATCCCTAGAATTTTCTCTTTTCTTTCAGTCCAGCGAAAGAAAAACAAGGGATTTGGGGATGTGGGAGATGATGTTTTGGCATTCATGCCTAGCACTCAAGTGCAAGCAACTGCAGTCATGCTACAAAGCCCAAAGATCTCTAGCAAGAATTGGCATTTGCCATGATAGTGTAAAATGAGTATCCTATAACTCAGACATGGCAAGTCATATCCATACTTCCAGATCTGCATTAGCAGACTTGCGAAATCTCCACAGATGTCTTGTCATTAACAGTACCATAGAAGGGCATACTACCTTACTTACACTCTCAATATATTCTCACCCTGACTTCTGTAAACTATGGTATCTTGAGTGAGGTGTTTATGCACCATCCCATTTAGATTTCAATCAGGAGTGGTCATACAGGGTTTAAAATTAAAGAACAATATATAAAATGGCATAACAACCAACCTATCTATGACAATCTCTAACTATAAAGCAAACCTATCTATGACTACAAATTCTCTCTCTTTCTTCACATTCTTGAAAAAGAGAAAAGCTAAGCATTTTACTTCCCTGATATAAACCAGTTCTTCAGCCAGAAAAGCAAATGTCAGGGAAGGTTCTGCTCATATTTCAGCCTCTGAGATGGTCGTAGGAGAAAAAGCAATATTCTTTGGAATATCGTGGAAAAATTATCTGAAAAAAAGTTGTTTAAGATCACAAAAATTGATGGAAGTAGCACCATTGGTCCTAGAATACACACACACACACACACACACACACACACACACACATCCCCCATCAATAGTGAAGTCAGTTCCTTCACATGCCATAAGCATTAGTGTGTACTTATCAGGCCACCATGCAAGTGAACGGATGACAAATTCCCTCCAGATTCACATCATTTATTCATCTATTTATGGAGAACTTGCCCTAGGAGAAAGCACATAGGGCTGGTATGACAGTTTGAAGTTCTCTTATGAATCCCAAAAAAAGAAAGATGTTTTTGAACTAATCCATTCCTGTGGGTGTGAAACACTCTTGATTGGACTACATTAGAGAGGTGTGACTCAGATTGAGTCTCCGCCCTCTCACAGGAGCTAATATAAATGGAGACACAGAGAGACACACACACAGGAAAAAGGAGGATGAGAGGATAGCTAGCAGCCAAAGGTTAAGCACCAAGTCCCCAAGAGGCTGGGCCCACAAAGCAGCTGAAGGCTGAGGAGATGAGCCTTATGCCTGATAACTCACCACTGAACTCAGGAAGAAAGAAGAGCAGGCAAGACTGAGGAAGGATGCCTGATAAGAGACAAGCCCCTATGCCTGTTTGCCCACTGCTTAGTTTCAGGAGATGGTAGGTTCTGGAAGGGAAGGCAGAGACCTCAGCAGAGATCTGTGATCATCTTTGCCAGGCTGGATGCCAGGATCTCCAGTAGCTGACTTTGGTGAGAGGGTATCTCTAATGGTGCCTTGATTTGGACATTTCATGGCCTTGGAACTGTAAGATTTTACCCCCAATAAATTTTCCATTAGAAAAACCTGAACATTTTTGATATTTTGCATCCATAGCCCTTTGGCAAACTAAGACAACTGATAACCACTTAATTAGGATATTTAAATAATTATGTGAGCTTCAGGTGCCTGTGTTCAAATCCCAACTCCAATAATTACTAATTTTATAAACAGAAAATTTATGTATCCACTTTCTGCTTCAGTTTCTCATCTGCAAATGGTTTATTAATAGTAACTTCATTATAAGATTGTTATATGATTAAATTAGGTGCTCAATGAATATTATTTATTACTATAATTACTTGAATTTTTATTAATCTTTGCAGGGCAATGTACTGTGTGCTAGGGATACTGAAATAAATGGTAATCCAATACAGAAGGAGTTCCAGGCCCTCAAAGAGCCATAAACATTAAAAATAATATGTACAGCAATAAACATAAAATTAAAATTGTATTAGATGCTATGAAGGAGAGTACATGGTTCTGTTAGAGTTATGAAAATAGGGTCAACATATGTAGGAAAATCAAATTAATGGTTTCCTGTGGAAGTGGAAATGGAGATGAGATCTGAAGCAAGGGTAGAAGAAGGAGTGGTAATGATTTAAATGATGGAAATACCATGAAAAATATTACCAGGCAGCGAGAACAGCAAGTGCAAAGACCCTGTGGCAGAAAGAAACAAAGAGCATCTTAGAAACCTAAATAAAGCCAGTATGACTAAAGCAAAGACAGTGCAGGGAAACACAGTATATGAAAAGGATGGCTCATGTGAGGCTATATTAAGGATCATGTTTCTTTCCAGAAAATAATGGAAAACACTAATGAGTTTTAAGCCAGGAGGATGTCTTATTTTCATTTTTAAAAATGAACACTTCAGTTGAACTAGTGAAAATAACTGGAAGAGATATTGCAAAAAGTGTCCAAGTACAAGGCCCAATATTGGCTTTTAATTTTGAAGCTACCATATTAGTTTTCTATTCTACATAAATTGCCACAAGCTTAGTATCTTAAAATAACACATATCTATTATTTTTAAGTTTTCATGGGTCAGAAGCTCAGGCATGGCTCAAAGTCTCAATATGCTGCAATAGAGGTACCAGCTGGGCTGACTTTTCATCTAGAGACTTGACTGGGGAAGAATTTGCTTCTGATCTCATTCAGGTTTCTTAGCAGAATTCACTTCCTTGAAGTGATATGACTGAGGGCCCGGATTTTTGCCACCTGGAGGCTGGAGACCACCCTCAGGCCTCTAGGCCTCCCTCAGTTACTTGTCCCGTGGGTAGTTTCTGGTTCTATTTCCACCTGCATCTTTTCTTGCATTTGTGTTTAGCTATAGTTTTCTCCAATATCCCACCTCTCTTACAAGAGATGCACATTTGGCATCGAAAAGAAAGAAATGGGAGCCAAAATGAGTAAATAATATAGCTGTCTGTATGAATTTCTTAAATTTAGCAATTTTCATTATATCTGCAAATTTGAGCTCTTTTCAGAATTATGCAGGCTCATCACAGAATCTAACACTGCTAGCAATGATACCCAGAAAAGAATCAAAAATTTTATGTCAGAAAATCAAAATTCCATCTTATAACTATTAAATCAATCATTACTTCTCTGGTAATCAAAGTGATACTTTAAATTATGTTGAATACTGGAGCACATTTTCTTTTAGAGCAGCTCAGTGGTGAAAATCTAGAAGTGAAATAGGTCTACATTTGAGTCTCTCTCTCTCTCTCTCTCTCTCTCTCTCTCAATATATATTTTTTCTCCTGTCTCTCTTTTCTGTCTTCCTTCCCTTCCTTCCTTCCTTCCTTCCTTCCTTCCTTCCTTCCTTCCTTCCTTCCTTCCTTCCTTCCTTCCTTCTTTTTTTCTTTTTTTCCTTTCATGTGCCAGAACAGGCACTCTTTTAGGTGCTAGGATACAGAACCAAATAAGACAGCCAAGGTCTTTGACTTTACGGAACTTACATTTTGGTAAGGTCTAGGGAAAACAGATAATAAACCAACCAGCACACTAAATAATAAATGAGAAAATAGCAGGAAACAATAAGTACTTATGCAAAACGGGAAATAGTGATGAGACTGAAAGTAACTCAGTGGCTACTTTAGTTGAGGTAACCAGGAAATATCTTTTTAAGGAAAGACATTTAAGCTACCAACAGAATAATAAGATGGAGCCAGTCATGGGGAGAGCAGGAAGACTAGCCCTCAAGGCAGAGGATACACCTAGTGTAAAGGTGCCAAGATGGGAATGAGCTGGGCATTTTCTGGGAATAGCAACAAGGTCAGTGTGCCTCAAGTGGATAAGGTTGACAGGTATGAGATGAATTTGAAGTGGCAAGTAGGAGCAAAACCATGTAAGAAGTTTGGGATTTTATTCTAGGTTAGGTGGGAAGTCACTGGAAGGTTTGATAAAAAAAATTAACTCTGCAGAATGGAGAATGGATCATAAGGTGTCAAAAGTGGAGACAAGGTCAATTGTTGGCAGTGGGGAGGTATTAAAGAGATAATGGTGGCTTGGAGTAGAGTGGTAATGGAGGTGATAGAGAGGAATATTTTCGTAGGAGAGACCTGCTAATAGGCTTGATGGTAGGGTTAAGAACAATGAAGAAGGATAATGCCTGCATTTTTTTCACTTGAACAACTTGGTGGATGATTGTCTCATTTACCAAGATAGGAAAGATGGGAGGGTGCAGTTTGGTGGATTGTATGACCTTGGGCAAAGCAATTAATTTCATTCTTGGTTTTTCATGAGTAAAATGGAACTAACAACAGGGCTACTTCTTTTGGGTAGTTGTAAGGATTAAATAAGTAATGTTTATAAAGCAACTGAAACATCATAAATGCTCAGCAAACACTGAGTGTTTTTCATCAGTATCATTAGAAGTAGTAGTAGTCAGCTTTCATCATGAAATACAATCAAGAATTAAGTATAGTTGGATTCATCATTAGTGGGAACATTTACAATTGAGGTGGGAATATTTCTCTTTGTACTAACTACAAAAGCTAAACACTTATTTAAAAATTAACTTTGGACTATAGGTCTAAAGTCCTTTAATCCACGGGGGGCTGTGCCACATTCTGACAAATTTATTAAGTTGTATCGATTTATGAAGTTGCCTGCAAATATAGAGCAGTTTGAGAAAGGTTTTATAATATTTTTAATGTATCACCCTAAAAACAAGCAGGAGGCTCTCATGGGTCTTCAGAATATATGAAGTGTACTGTATGTGGACTTAGCATCTGTTTTCACATCCTTCTAGGACACCCCCCTCTAGCAAATGGGCTAGAAAGATAAAGCCTACATTTCTCAGGCTTCTCAAAAGCTAGGGGGTTAGATGTGCTATAAGACAGTCTTGTGGGAGATATGGAAGACAGAAATGATACAGAGAGAAATTTCCTCCCACTGTGGTAGCTGGCAAGAAAGGTCAGAACCATATTTGTGTCTATGGCAGATGGGTTCTATATTGAGGTCTAGTCACTACTTCCAAGGGTTTGAGGCAATTGTAGTGGCATGAGCAGTGGAAATAGTCAGAGTTGCTGCCGTCTCACCTCCAGGTCTTATAAGTACAGTAGTGGTCATCTGAACCAACTCCTCTAGCTCTTTGAATGATTTTATAAGCACTTAATTCCGTGTATTAAATAATCATTTTGAATAAAATACCTAGAATGGTTTCTGTTTCCTAACCAGAACTTTTACTGGTACACTGAGTCAAATCAGGTTTCCAATTTAACTTTGGGTTTTCACTAATTAGAATTTTATCTGAAAACATTTTTGCAAACTAAAATTTCCAATTCACTTACCCTGCTGTTCAGTTCTCACTCCAGTCTCATTGAAGTAGGAGCTCACTTGATGTTTATTAAATGAATAAGTATAGATATTATGCCATCTTCTTTGTTCATAAAATAATAACATATTCTATTTGACATAAATCCAACTTTCAGATAAATCTAATACAATATTCATACAAATGCTCAAATGTTTATAATCAATTCAAGATCCCTTTGAACACCATACAGTCTGAGCATGTAGTAGTTTACAGAACAACTTTAGGAAACTTAAAATCCAGTACTTCCATAGATGTGGTCAAAGTTTTGTTCATTGACTGCCTAGAGGTGGAATTTGGATTCCCTTTAAGTTATTTCTTAAGGACATTTCTCTAAATATAAGGATAATGGCCTTGAAAATAATTTTTCATCAAACTCTAAAAATAACATACTACAAATTCAGGAAGACTTTCACTTACATCTATAGTCAGGCATCAGCATTAAATTATTCATTGATTAGTTCTTCTTTTGTTATTTCTATTCTTGACATGAAAATTTTAAGCTGTGTTTAACATGATTATTTCCTCTTTAAATGTGTTTGGATCCTCATTATTAATAGCCTTGTAATCTGACTTTGACCATACTTGGAAAGTTCAGGTAGAAGAAAAAAATAAACATTAGAAAACATGGCATCAAATAAAATAGTTATCAAATGTATGGCTGAATTATAACTTTCTCAGTCTTAAAATACAGTAGATGCACAAAGGGAAAAAAATGTGATGAAATGAATAATAATAGGTGGCCCCAGGTAAAGTCACAATATCATTTACTCTGATTTCTCTTTTCCTTCCTTCATTGTGATTCTGAGCAGATTAAATCACTCCTGATACTCCAGCGCTTAAGCAGTACTTTGTCTATTGGAGCTCAGGGGTCCAAATAGGAAATTCAACATAGCTTTCTGTTCCCTTTTATTTATCCTGGAACTAGATGCCAAGTGTTTCTTAAAATCCAGGACTATTATGAGTTTGATGAAGAAACAATAAACATTAGGGGATTGGTCTGTTCTTGAAATGATTCTAATCACCCCACAGCTTGCTAAGCACCATGGTTAGATGTCGCTAGGGGAAAGGCCATGACCTCATTAGTGTTATTAGAAAAATAGACAATGACCTCTTAGCACAATGTTTTTGCACCTTGTTCTCCATACGTTGTTATTCCAGAAAGCAGTCAATATAAGATTAAGCAGTGTACCCATCATCCCTTATTTGAAATACATTGAATATTTATACCTTTAAAATGTCCATATTCTTCTTTATGTTCAGTTGGCTATACCTTCTCTCATACAGAGTTACTAGACAAAGAACCCTTAGATCTTAATTAAATTAGTCCATCATGGGATGTTTCTTTGAATTGTCCTATTTTTTCCCCATACAAATTTATTTATACAGCATGCTCTAGGGCATGGCTATAAAATGGATTCTTAATATTGGACCAACACTAACATTTGGTTTTAATATATTTTTTAAAACTTTTTCATTCCATTAATAATATCAGCCACCAACACAAGGCAAGTATAACACAACCAGACTGGTATATGGAAGGGTACTGTATTTGAGTACCCAGAGAATCAGAAGCAAATATATACATTTTAAGAAATTGGCTCACACAATTGTGGGAGTTGGTAACTCTGAAATTTGTAAGGCAATCCAGGCTAGAAATTCTGATAAGAGTTTATGTTGAAGTGTTGAGTCTGAAATCCATAAAGGAAACCAGCAGTCTGAAAATTCAGGAAGAATGGATGTTTAGTCTTGAGGTAGAATTTCTTCTTCTGGAAACAATTATTTGCTCTTAAGGTCTTAGATTGGATGAGGTCCACCCACATTACTGACCCTGATCTCTTTTACTTAAAGTCAACTGATTGTAGATGCTAATCCCATCTACAAAAATACTTTCACAGTTGCGTCTAGGCCAGTGTTTGACCAAATAATTAGACACTATAAGCTATCCAAGTTAACACATAAAATCAGTCATCACAAGCACTCTATCAATTATCTATTCCACAAAAGTACTGAATAACAACCATATAACCCTAGTGTCAAACACTATGCACATTTATTGAAATCACAAGTGGCTGAGGCTCAGCTGAACTTCATGCGACTGCTCTCCTCTGTGTTTATGTGGGAGGCTCGGCTCTGTTGACCTTGACGAGGTTTTCTCACATATCTGGGGGTCAGCTGTCTGTGCTGGTCTAGGATGGTCTTGGCTGGGACTTCAGGACAAATGGGCTCTGTGTACGTGTCTCCCATCCACCCTCAGGGTAGGCTGGGCACAGTCTCATGGCAACCACAGAGAGCAAGAGAGAGCAGTTGCACAAGTATTTTTCAAGCCTCTCTTTTTTCACATTTGCTACATGTTACAAGTGACCTGGGGTCACCATGGGAGTGATAAAAAGTTACATGGCAAAGGGTGAGGATACAGGAAGATTGATAAAGCTGGGCCATTTATACATTTGATCTACCACAGGTACTTTTTAAAATCAGTTTATCCCATTAAACTAAAAGATAAACTATATAATGAAAAGTAGAAAAACCAAAATTAAAATGATACTGACACATTAGGAGAAATACTTGGAACTCTATTATATAAGATCACATTCAACTTTATAAGAAAAGCATCAATATTCCAATGGTAAATTTCCAAAGGACAGGAGCAGAGAGTTCATTTAAGAAGAAATACATGGAACAAGTGTTTATCCTCATTTGTGGTCGAAACATCAATTCAAGCTAAATAAGACAAAATATAGCAGTCAATTAGCAAAATAAAAAATTTTAAAACTTTAATCAAGAGAACACAAAACTGATGAGATACAACTCTTTTTGGAGCATAATGTGGCAATACACAGAAAACAATTACTGCCACATGATCTTTGCACTCGCAGTATCCTCTATTTTATATCAGATGGTTCAATCCCTTACTTCATTTAAGAATTCTCTCATACTTATGTTCTCAGAAACCTTCCCTGACATTCCTACCTAAAACAGCATACCTTCTCCTCCTCTATTTCATTTTTCTCCATAGCATTTATCACTATCTGAGAGTGATTATATATTTAATTGTTTTTCTATTTATTATCTCCCTCAATAAAATAAGAATTCCTTAAAGACAAGAAATTCATCTATCTTTGCCACAACTTTGTCCCCAGAGAGAAAACAATTGGTGACACAGACACTAATATTTTATAAATCAATGAATAATGAGTAAACAAAAAGAGTGAATAAAAACATATATTTGATTTATCAGTATAATCATAAGAAAAGTATTCAAAAGGAGTGTTAAAAACCTGCAGGCAATAAGGTGTTCATTTGTGCATTAGCAGCATAAGTGTGGAATGCATCTAAACACCTAACAACAGGATTTTAGATTTTCATTAATCCGTTTATTCAACAAATGTTTTCTGAGTGTTCATAATATGCTAGGCACTTCTCTACACATTCCTACATTTTACTGATTTTAGTGGGGGAGATAATCATTAAAGAAATTAGTGTACAGTAGAATGTGAGTTGATGACAAATGCTAGGAAAGTATAAAAAGTTGGAAGGGATGGAGAGTGAAGGAATGGGGAGCCACTTTGGTTAAGGTTTCAGGAAAAACCTTCCTGAGGATATCAACCCAACATTATTGTTATGACTTCTATATAGAAAAGTGCTCATAATAAAGCATGTGAAGTAGAATGCAATAGCAAGTAGGGAATTTTTTAATAACCTTGTAAAACTGTATATCTATGGGAGCATGAATTGGAAAAACAAAATAAAAATAATTAGCTTGGGTGCTAAATGAAACTTTATTATGGGCATTTTTTATTTTTCAAATTTGTTAATATATTATTGCAACATATTTCTTTAAAAAATAATATGGGAAAGAGAAAAGTAATTTGGAGTAAGGGGTCCTAAGACCTCAAAGCTTTGAGGATCACTTGTCAGCCTTTTGGCTGAGATCAAGTGTAGAACTTGGAGGCAACACTGAACAAGCTGTCTTCTGGAAGGAGCTCCTTGCTGCATTCAAAATAGAGTGGAGGTAGGCTGAAACTTTGGTTTCAATTCTTTCCCAAATAATCAGGGATGTCCTCCACTTCACTTCTTGTTTCAATATAGACTGCTGAGAAGCCATGTATATATAATCTTAAAAACAAGGAATTAGAAGAAATTTCAGCGCGAGACTTTGGCCTCAATCTTTAGAATCAATGAGGAATACAAAATCCCCCACAACATGGATTGTACAATAGCAATTATGAAAGCATGAATCTCAATTTCCACTCAAATTTATTCATCCTCTTTCTTTTATTAACTTATATGTAAACAGCATGATATAAACACATGAATTCTCTTCCTATATCACACCAAATAGGAAGACAAACGTTTGTCTTTGCGCTGAGAACAGGTTTATCATCACAAATTATTTGGCCCCTTTAAGAAAAAACTTATCTTCCTGGCTACTGATTATGTGAGGGGAAAATTGTAGCAGTGTAAGGACATTAAGGATAATTGGAAGGAAGGGAAAAGCAACTGACTCCCTGAGAGATTTTTTCCCCAACTCAGGTGAAGGAAATTTGCAAAAGTTACAGGGAATCTTTAAATAAAAGGAGAGAGTCTTCTGTGTCCAGGTGACAAACACTATGTAGAATGGGGGAGAGGGCCATCTTCCTTTTCTCCCATTCCCCTTTGGCTCCCTGAGATCCAGGTGGGTCACTGGTGGATGACAGCTATACTGAGAGCAGCAGGATCCTCCCAGTACCACTAGCAGCTGGAATACCAGAAGCATATGTGCTGTAACTTCTGACGAAGCCCCCAAAATGACTGGGAAGATGCCGAAGATCTTTTGGGGCAGGTGAGCACTATCATAAAGTATTCCAATATGACCCCCGATTTGCACCCACAGGCTAAAATGTATAGGCCATTCAGGTAACATTTGACAAATATTTACTAACATATCAATTCTCTAAGCCAATACTAGATTTCCTGGTGGACACAACAAAGAAAACATTTATTCTTATTCAAAATAAGACATTTTACAGGAGTTATCTACCATTCACTTACGGTTGAGGTCATTTATTATAATGCCTGTATTTCATATTTTAAAATCAGATTTTCTCTTCCATGAATTTTGGGGAAGAACTCTGGGGTTTCAATTATTTTTTTTTAATAAACTAAGCAAATTCAAAAATGTCCTGTGTGAAGGAAGTGTGACCCTCTGACTTTTCTGTCTCTTGTGGGTTATTTTCTTTTAGCCTAGCACTGTGCAAACTATATACATAATCTTTTTTTCTTCACAGAAATCATACATGGCAGGTATTACTGCTTTACTGGTGTAGAAACAGAATTCAAAAAGGGTAAATGTTTGTTACTGATATTCCTTCCAATACTGGTGGCTAATGGGCAACTTGGAAGAATGCAAAGCCCAATCTTGCTTATATCAACTTGAGGATTTTTTCAGTCCTTCAGAAACTGATCACTTAAATTTTGTTTGGTGCCTTAGACTTGACTTTCCTATACCAGACATTTTTCATTTTTGGTCACCCAGTATCTAACTGCCCCTTTTCTCTTCCTATTGACACTGCCATCTTCTTTTGAGAAAACTCCCCATTGACTACAGTCTGGACAAGAAAACGATTGTACCTCACTCACTCCCACTGCAGCCTCTCATTTCATAAGCTGAAGGTGGCAGATTCTTCTTCGACCCACCCTTGGCACAGCCAGGTTCCTAAACCCTGCCAGTCAGATACTCATTCCTGGAATTCTGAAGAAGCAGTTAAAGGTCAGATTGATCATGGTATAGGTGTAGAATGGAGATCACACAGTTCCTGTGACATGACTTTGGACCCCTGATTGCTGTCCATTCTCCTAGTTCAGTCCTCCAGTCTCACATCTATCATGTCAACCCCCAAAATCCTCACAATAAACTCCACGTTTGCTAAATAGCCAAGGTGGTTTCTGTGCTTGTAATCAACACCCTAGACTAAAGAAATCAAAACACATATATTTAAATTTTTAAAATTATTACTAATTACAATTTTTAATCATCATATGATTTATTCAAGAAACTCATCATAGGCCAGCTAAACAGAAATCCTTTCCTAGATAACTGAAGTCATATTATTTTTTTTTTACCTGCCCAACCAAAGTTTTTCTTATGGTAGACATAAATAAGAATGCAATTAGTGCATACAAGCATGCAAATGAAGCAGAAAGCACAAGCAGGATGGAAGTACATAAGCACAGTTGACTATTTTCTTTCATATTCTCAGCTCCCCAACACTTTACTCATCTTGTTAACTAGTCACGAAAAAATGTCCCTCATATCATCAACGAGGTCACTCTCTGAGTACTCTATAAATATTTCTAAAAATAAATCATGTCCTTGTCAAACTAAGTGTTAGATACTACATAGTAACACAAGAGTTTTAGCTGAAGTAGATTTTCACCATAACAACATTTATCACCAACCATAAAATATATATAAATATGGAAAGCAGGAGTGACATTTTTTCAATCCTATTCATGTTCAATGTACTGTAAACTATTTAGACCGGTAAAATGGAAGAGAATTAAAGCAGATAGGCCATGGAGATACCCGGTTAAAAAGTCTGTCTAGAAAGGGCTTAAATACCATGTGCAGCTCTCTTGTCCATCGACAAAACAGCAATCAGTGCAATTAAAATGAACAATAATTATATTGTCTAGCTGTCCTGAAGTTTTGTTATATTTTATTCAGCAAAGTCATATTGGACTGAGGCATATTGAGCAAACAAAAAAATTCATGTTACAGGTGTTTTGCTGGGGAGTTTTTCTACTGGGACTTTCATAATTTATTAGCTCCTCAGTCATTTCAAAATTCCTCGAATTTCTTACGGGTACTGCCATTTGATTTAGTAACTGGAAAGAAACAGCTGAAAGCATTTTTTGGTCTTAAATTAGAGTTGGCCATGACAAATGTTCCTGCAAGTATATAGGATGAATCCCACACAGTTATCACAGCATCTGGGCCATATTTGTTTCTGTGGAACAGAGGAGAGGGTAGGAAGGATTCTTATGTTGGTAAACTGGAAGTCTAAGAATTACACTTGCCATCTGGGATTGCTTTGATGAGAATACTGGCCAGTTCTTCCCACTTAATTACCAAAAATGAAATATTGTCATGCAAAGACAATGATCTTGGCCATCTAGACTTAAGTGAAAACAGTAAGAATAAATACTTACATTTAAATGTGGTTATATTTATTTATTGTGACATTCAATAAGCTTCAAGAGTTTTTAGGAAAAAAAATCATGTGCACATTTTGCCTATACAAACAAGAAGATGTTACATAAACCCAACATAATTAAAGCAATTTATATAGGGCATAAACTTCGTGATGTTTTACAGTCAACTTATAAGTAAAGAAGGCAACTGACAGAAATAACTTCTCCTAGCAAAAACACTTATGTGGTTTGCACAGTTCCAAAGTACCAATCTCTAAATATGTACTATTCCACCAAAGCACCAAAAGGAGAATAAAAAACTATTTAGAGTAAAATATGGCCTCAATTTAGAGATTTGGTAAGAAAGTAAAATAAGGATCCACTTTTACATGTGCTGTTATAAAGAATCAACTTAATTTCTTTGGCATTGTAATTTCCTTAACTTCATTAGAGAATATAAGGTCAAACAAAAACTTAAGTTTACCTAAAACTACTGAGCAATTAATATTCTAGTATTTAAATCTGAGTTCCAGAAATACTCAAACGTTGCAACTACAGAATATTTTGTGTATTATAACAGAAGCAGTGTATTTTTAATGCAACTAAGAAACCTGCTAAGTGGCTGTCTGAGGTCACAATTAGAACAAGGACTCTCCAGTGCTGCACTTTAAAGGAAAAAGCACGGAATCAGGTTTCTTCCATTAACTGATTATCTGAGTCAATCTTAGTACATAGACCCATGCTCACAGTTCAGTATTGAGCAGTTCATCAGCAGTTTTTCAGTGACTGTGCTGTCAAACCCCAAACTTGTTTTTTGACAGAGTTGTTACAACAGTAAACATTTGCCCTGGGCACCAACCTGACACAATCTTTGACAAGCACTTTAGCTATTGCAGTAGATAGAACAGATGGCTATGTTTCCCACCTAATAGATTGAGCAGTAGACTAATTTAGGAATGGTATGGATAAAAACTTGTAGTAGCAGCAACTTATTTTCCAATTCTGCATTCTGAAACAGAATTACCAACTACCTTTTGGAATTAGATCTCAAAAGCATTTTTTAATTAGCTCTACCCTTTCCAATATCAATTGTAAGGATACCAATTGTGATCAACTTGAGGTTTACATTAATTTATTTTTTAAACTTCATTGTACTAACATATATACAACTCAAAATTTCCCGTTTTAACCACTTTCAGGTGTACAATTCAGTGTTATTAATTACGTTCACAATATTGTGCTACCATCACCAACATCCATTACCCCAACTTGTTCATCACCTCAAACAGAAACTCTGTACCCACTAAGCATTAACTCTCCATTCCCCTCATCCTCTGGCCCCTGGGAACCTGTAATCTACTATCTGTCTCTATGAATTTTTATTTTCAATTTTTTAAACTTTATTTTATACATTTAGTAATTGAAAATATAAACAATTAAAAACTAAAAAGTAAACACAGATGAATAAATACATACATTTCTCAATTAAATGTACTGTATACATATAAATTCTTTTGTGTTAGTTTACAAACTAACAAAAATAGACATTGTATATATGTACAATATATTGTTACACAATATATTTGGTTCATAGTAACGCATTCATACAGTATTTGTCCTTTTGTGTCTGGCCTGCTTCACTCAACATTATGTCCTCCAGATTCATCCATGTTGTCATATGCTTTACGACCTCATTTCTTCTTACAGCTGCATAATATTCCACCTGATATTATTATTATTATTATTTATATTTTAAAAGATGCTTAGATTACATAAATGTTACACAAAAATTAAAGGGATTTCCATGTTCCCCACCTCCCACACCTCCCATAACATCCCACATAAACATCTTTCATTAGTGTGGCACATTTCCTGCAATGGATATACACATGCTGGGGCTTTGCCACTAAGCATGGACCATAGTTCACATTGTAGACCACACTCTCTCCCACACAGTTCTGCATGTTATATGCTGATGTAAAATGGCCTATATCGGTTGTTGTAATGTCTCTCAGGATAATTCCCCAGTACTGAGAAAACATCTGTATTACAACTGCTTTTCCCTTCCCTGCCCCAAAAGTGTCCAGTGGCCACTGGCTCCACCTCACTGTTGTAATTTCTTCCATTGCTTGAATCACATTATGTCTACAACAGAATACCATTAAGTCCACTCTAGTCCATAGCTCTTCCCCCAATCCTGAGGAGTTTGGGATGGTGATGTCCACTCTACCTCCAAGTGAAAGGGGTCTTATATCCCATGGATACGGTAGATGGGATTATCCTGCCTGCAGATGCAGACTCTCTCCATTCCCTGGGATGGCCGTTGTCCATCATCATCTCCTCACCAGGTGACATGGGTGAGTCCATTGAGATGTAGAGTAGGAGTTGCAGCTCCACTGAGATTTCAGGCACAGCTGGCACATGGGCAGGCCAGAGGCTCCAGTCTCAGGAAGTACACCTACAAACTCCAGAATTACATATAGGTTTGAATAGAAGGGACTGATGGACCATGTGCAGGGAGGACTTATTTGAGTCCAACTCCATCACTCTCAGAAGCACAGATACTATGAATTTTTTTAAACCCAAGTATTTTCATCATTGGTAGCATCCTTACCTTTGCAGAGGAAAGTCTATACAAATGAGTACATCCTGGGATAAAGGATGGAAGACATGGGCTAAGTGGATATGAGACTAAATTCTAAAGGAACCACGAAACACCGTGCATGCCTATTACCATAGACAGACCATGGGAAGGAGTCGGGGAGCTGGTTCAAAGAAGCTATCCTGAAGTTGGTTTCTTTAATCCCTTTTCTTCAAACCACCCATAATGCACATTTTTTAAATCTAGAAAGGTAACATCTCAATATTCAAAGCTGTCTTCCTGATACTTCTTTACAGTTCTTCCTTTCTCTCGTGAGGAGCCCTGAGAGAAGGATTGAGCAAAGCCCAGGAGGCACAACAGGTCAGCTTACTTCTACCCTACCACCCAGGTTTCTTGATTCACATTTTTTTAAAAGCAGATGAAATTCTGTAGGTATCTGCAAGCTGAATATTGCCCTCAGACATTCAATGTTCTGTTTGGATTTAGAGCTGAGTCTGTGAGGTTCCAGATACTTCTTCATGATGTGATTATATTAGAATTGGAATATTGTGATCATCATCTAGGGGAGAGAACTGTGATTGTGGCAGAAAGACCACCCATCTTTTTTCCACATAGAGCTAACAGTCCCTCCCTTGCCCCACCATATGTCATCCCAAATAGGCTCAAGGTGGGAGGTTCACCTGCCAACAACTGTCCTTAATCTTAAAGATGAGGATCGACTTTCATCCTAAACGTTATGTGACGAACTTTGGACAAATGTTTTAAGAAATGTATTAAGCAACAATATATCAGAACAGCACATATTTTGTCCAGCCTTAGCTGTGGGGCAGAAATTGCTCACAACTCTCAAATTGCTTTAAGTTTCACATCTCATGCAAGCACATGGCCAAATGAGTAGAGTGAATCAGATATAGGTGTCAATTACCAACCAATAAATGGATGAAGTTAAATGAAAGATTTGCTAAAACTCTCAGTCCTTGATATAGGAATATAAAGACTAACACTAGCAAAAATGTATGAGAAAGGATATAAAGTTTTTAGAATTTTTATAGCGGTCAAACACATTATAAGAGCATGGAAGCCACAGAAGTGCATTGCCCAGCTCTCCCTTCGAGAGAGAGAACCTGCTGCGGTGAGCTGACAGTCTTGAGCTCCCCCAGCACACCAAGCATTCACACCCCAGCATTCACACCAAGCCTCTGCTCTTCCAGGGCTCCTGTCAGCCAATAACTGAGCACAGTGGAAGGACCAGAGCTGAGCCAGCGTTCTGCAGGTCTCCTCTAATGGATAACCTTGGCTTTGGGCAGCCTATCAGGTTCACTGACTTTCTGAGAGGGGCACTATAGTCTTGATTAGGTTGGCACTTCCCCTCTCTTTCCACACGTGCCAGGCATGCAGCACAATGTAAGTGCTGTTCTTACCTACTTCTGCTCCCAAGCCCCTTGATTGTTCACAAATGTTGAGCCCGCTAAATCTCTTGAGCTTTCTCATTTCACCAGGGTCCTCAACTGATGCCAAAGAATATATAAATTACAAAACAATAGCTGAGAATTTTAAACAAATGTTAATCATGGCAGGAACAAAGTAGTAATTGCCCCCTCTCCTCTCTACCAAGGCATTTACCATTTCCAAAGTTTTTGTTTTTTTGTAAATTGTTGCTTCTCCCACAATCATTTCAAAGAGAACCTTCTGTTTTCTTGATCTTTTAGCCGTAAATTTTACTCCATAATTGTCTCTCCATCTCAAAGTAAAACACATTCTATTGAGATTGATGCAGAAGGTATGTGGATGAGGTATAAGCAGACCTCTTCTATTAGACTTAAGCATTATATAAGAATAGGTATTACTTAAGAAAAGCTAATGCACTGGGTAAATATAATTCTGAATTATATTTTAATTCATATTAATTATGAATTATAACTAATTATAATTATAATTAAATATATTTTAATTATATTTAATTCTGAATTATACTTTGTGTTTTTCAGTGCCTGGAAAGAGAGGTGAATGCATATTCAAAAGTTAATTTAACGTAATTAACCTTGGCTTCAGAGCTTGGTAACACCCACAAGCTTGTAATACATTTGATCCCTACTATCCCACACAGTATTGTAAATTTGCTTTTGGAAAGGCCTTTTGGAGGCACTTCCATTCTTCTTTTTTAGAAATTAATTGTCAAGCTTCAACCCACTGCAGGTTTGTCTAGATCACCAGCTACCCTTTCCTTCATGGTTTATGACTTTAAATTACCTATTTGCATCCCTTCCCTGTAAACTCTTATTTTCTTTGTGAACAGGGATAATGGAGCCCTAGTCTAATCAGCCTCCCTTGCAAAGTAGCATTGAGGATGAATTTTCATTAGAGGGTAGAATGAAAAGAAAGGGAAAAAGAAAGTGCCTGCTCCATCCACGGAGTGCCATCTGCATCCGAGGGCACAGACAGTGCCTACCCACAGAGTGTCTCTGCCCACAGATTCTGCCCACACACAGTGCCTCTGACAGCTGTTTGGGGAGGAAACACTAAAGCTGAGAAAAACCTGAAACTCAATTTAAGACTGCACATATTGATCATCAAAAGATGCAGAATAAGTCCCCAAAGAACAGAAATATGAGGTTCATTTTAAGTTTTAAAATCAGCTTTTAACTTCTCTAGCAGAAATGGGATAGTTTTTCTTTTTTAAAGTCTACAGAATCTCTAATTCCCAATCTGTTCAGAGACTTACCTCCCTTTACAAACTAACAAAAATAGACATGCAGCCAACCTCTGAAACCCAGTGTATGAAATAAAAACTGCTGCCCTAGAGTTTCTCTGAATATCAACATCTTAAATTAGATATGAGGAAGCAGACCACCCTCTCTATCCTTTAAGAAAGGAGAAAAGATGCTGCCTGGAGTTAGCATGAGAAATCCTACTTTTCCTGACTCCACGGCAAGAGAGGTGTCTCTTGCAGCTAATGTAAAGCCTTAAGGCAATTGATTTAAGGAAGCCAAAAAAAAAAAAAAAAAAAGGAAAGGGGAAACTAACATTTAAACATTTATTGTGCAGACTGTACATATATCATCTTATTAGTTTTTCCAACAGTTCTATAAGATGAATGGTACTGTTCCTATCAGAAAAACAAGTCCAACAGAGATCCAGTAACTTTCCCAGACAAACAAATACATAACGGCAGACCTTAAAGAATTCAAATAATTTAAAAAGACAGCAAAATTGTCCACTTGAAAAGCAATATTTTGAAAAATATGGGCAACAAAAACTTCTTAAAATTTTGGTGAGAAATAAGAAATGGGCATGTTTTAATAATAACCATTGGGGTGTGGGCGGTGGGGAGCATGGGAATCCCTGTAGTTTCTGAGTAATATTTGGGTAATCTAGGCACCTTTATAAAATGTATATATAACAAATAACATTTATGTAAACAAGTGCACATATATGCATATGTATTTATATATCATTTTACAAATAAAAAAATTTAAAAAATAAAAATAAAAAAATAAAATCATAAAAAAATAATAATAATAACCATAAAATCCACTGAACTGATAGATTTGGATTATAAACAGCTTAACCCTGAGTAGATTTGATTTCTTCACCTCTCAAGGCCCTTTATAAGACTTCAAATTAAATTTCCCGGGTAATTGTCCCTAACAAGTTAATCTTGACCAAGCAGAGTAAATGAGCTACTCTCAACTGGGAATCCACTCTTAACCTCATTTTCTTGCTCCAGAACAGCTCTCTGCACTGATTAGGTCGTTGGAGTATCAAATCACACACAAATGAAAGAAGCAGCATTTTGTTATTTCTAAGTTTATGCCAATAACTTTTCTAGTAGATAAACTCATAAATCTTTTCTCTCTTCAAATATCAGTGAAGAAATTTGTAGGTGCCAAAGCTGATGTGAAGAGTTTAGGAAAAATTTAGTGTCCTGACTATTCTCCAACCTGGAGCCCAGCTAAATCTCTATTTTGAGGACAGTGTAATGTGCCAACTTGTACTGCAAAAGTTAACAAACTAAAGCTTCATTTATCAAACATCCCTGAAATAAGATTCTTGACATGATTTAGGTTCTGACAATCAGATGCCCTCACACAAGTTTTGAATTGGGATCTGACTTAACTAGCGAAAGAAGCCGTGGCAGAGGTCACACATTTTTCTGGTGCAATCTGGCAGACATAGTATGTTCTAGACATTCACAGTTGTAGTAGAAACTTCCTGATATTTAGATCAAGCCAAAGTGGAATCCTGAAGTCAGCACCAGCAGCTGGGACAATAGATTCCCTAAGTCCCTGTGGTAGTAAAGGTAAGTTCTGGAGTCAGTCCTCAAAGTTTAACCTACAACCCACAATCACCTACTTTATGTTTTAAAATAACTAGAAAATTTTATATTATCTGCAAACACAACCTGGCTGACAGATATTTAAAAGGCATCCATCTCAGGAAATGGTATCACCAATTTCACAGTTCCTTAGGCCAAAAGTTGGACTTTTGCTTATTTATAGACTCCACAACTATCCATCACTAAATCTTATTAGCACTACTTTCAAATATGCTCTAAGTCCTGTCTCTTCTTATTACCACCTACAGTGCAACCCCCATGGCCACAGACAAAGAAAGCAACATAATATTTAGAAGAATAAGAGCAAGAGTATTCCTTTGAAAACATCTACTGCAACAGGTAGAGTAAATATTAGGTAAATATCAAAAAGAACACAAGATTATATGGCCTTTAGGGAACATGAGTAGGATACTAAAAACTACAAAATATTACCTGGACAAATTAAGGCCAACCCAAATAAATGAAGATATTTATCATGTTGATGGTTCAAAAGATTCAATATTAAGATGCCAATTGTCTCCAAATTGATCTATGGATTCAAAGTAATCCTGATTAGGATAGTAACAGCCTTTTTTGGTAGAAATAAAAAAACTGAATCTAAAATTAAGGTGGAAAAGAAAGGATAGAATAGCCAAAACAATACTTAAAAGGCAAAGCAAAGTGAGATGGCTTATACTACTTGCTTTTAAAACTTTCTATAAAGCTTCAGTAAACAAAAAGTGAGGTATTTGGGTTAGGTATATCTACATAGATCAACAAAACAAAATAAAAATTCCAAAATTAGACCCACATATATTAAAGTTAATTGATTTTTTACAATGATGTCAAGCATTCAATAGGAAAAAATACTCTCTTTAGTGATGGTGCAGAAACAACTGAATATCCATATGGGAAGAAAAAAAACCATTCCAATCCTCAACTCATATCACATACAAACATTAATATGAAATGAATCCTAGACCTAAGTATAAAGACTAATACTATAATATTTTTAGAAGAAAACATATTAGAATATCTTTGTTATTTGGGCTAATTATAGATTTCGTAGTATGCAGAAAGTGAAAAAAAAAACATAAAAGGTGAATTGAATATCACCAAAATTCAAAACTACCACTCTTCAAAAGACATCCTTAAGAAAATAAAATCACAAGCCTCAGACTGGAAGAAAATATTTGCAAAACATATTGGGTAAAGAACTTTTATGCTGAATATGTAAGGAACATGTGCAACTCAACAAGACCAAAAATCATAATGAAAATTGGCAAAAGATTTTAACAGACTCTTCACCAAAGAAGGTATGCAAGTGACCAATAATCACATGAAAAGATGCTCACTATCATTAGTTATCAGGAGAATGTAAATGAAAATCACAATGAGGTATTACTTCATATTTACCAGAATGACTAAACTTATAAAGACTGACAATACTACGTACTGGCAAGGATATGGAGCAAGCAGAAATCTCACACATTGCCAGTGAGAAATGCAAATGATTTAACCACTTTTAGAAACAGTTCGGCAGTTTTTTTATAAAGATAAACTTATACTTCCAATACAACCCAACAATTTCATTCCTAGATATTTACCCTAAAACAAGGCAAACACATGATCTGTACGTGAATATTTGTAGCAGCTTTTAATTCATAATAGTGAGAAATGTGAAACAACCCAAATATCCATCAACTGGTGAATGAATAAACTAGTTGTGGTATATCAATACAATGGAATACTATTCAGGAATAAAAAGGAACAAATGGCTAATACGCTTAATCTCATGAGTGAATCACAAAAACATATGTGAAGTGAAAGATGGTAGAAACAAAACCCTGTACTGTATGCTTCTGTTTATCTGACCTAGAAAAAAGCAAATGATAGGAACAGAAAGCATATTGGTTGTTGCCAGTAATTAGGGGTAGGAGGAAGGGACTGAGTGCAAAGGGGCATGGGAGAACATTCTGATGGAATTGCTCTAGAACTTGATTGTGAAGGTTATATAATCTTGTCCATTTAACAAGTATTCCTCAACCTGTACCCTTAAAAAGGATAAATTGTATTGCATGTACCTTACATCTCAATACCTGCTTCATAAAATAAAAGATGAAGAAGGAGAAAGAGGTGGGGAGGGCGGGAAATGGGGAGCACCAGCAGCAGCTTTTTGGGAAGCTGTTGACACCCTCAGATGTGTACAAGCATCTGGCTATAAGTACCTCCCAGAATAAGGGCTTCGATCACACATTTTGACCCAAAATGTTAGGTGTAAGAAAATATTTTTCACTTTTGGCTCCGACAGAGTAAAGAAGTTTGAAAGCATTAAGTTAACCACTAATCTGGGTAGAGCCAAAAGTTAAAAATAGAAGAATGAGCAAAAAAATAAAATTTGCCAAGAAAATAAAACAAACACACAAAATCCCTGGTGTTATAATAGTAATATCAAACAAATTAAAATTCAAGGCAAAAAACAATATATGAAACTACAGGATTTATTTTAGATCCATAAAAAATAGAGTTAAATATCAAAAAATGATTTGGACTTAACCCAAATTAAGAAGTTATAATTAAATGTTTAAAAAAAGAAAAAAAATCTATGCATTTCAAAAATACTGTTGACATGGAAAGGGCTTTTTAAAATCATGTTGCAAAACCCAAATTTATAACAGAGAAAAAAAACAGAGGATAAATTTAATTATATAAAAGTGAACACAGAGTATATGGGAATGTAATATTTTTACATGACTTTTCTGTAGACCTGCAACTTCTCTAATTAAAATTTTTTTATTAATTTAAAGAACATTATGCTAAATGAAAGAAACCAGGCACAAAGTAATATATATTGTATGATTCCATTTGTATAAAATGTAAATATAAATAAATTTATAGAGTTGAAATTAGATTAGTGGTTACGTAGGCCTGGGGAAGGATAGAGGTATTGAGACGTGACTGTGATAAGGATATGGTTTTTTCTTTTTGGAGTAATGAAAATGTTCTAAAATTGATTGTGGCGATGAATGCACAACTCTGTGACTATACTAGAAGCCATTGACTGTACACTTTGGATGAATTGTATGGTATATGAATATATCTCAATAAAACTAAAATATTTTTATTAAAATAAAAATTTTAATAAAAATTAAAATTTCAGAGGGGAGGAGGAATGAACAAGTGGAACACAAGGCATTTTTAGGGCATTGGAATTTTTCTGTATGATGCAGCAATGATGGATACTTGACATTACACGTTTGCCAAAGCCTATAAAACTGTACAGCACAGTGTAAACCATAATGTCAGCTCTAGACTTGATTAGTAGCAATGCTTCAATAATGGTTCTTCAGTTGTAACAAATGTACCACAGTAATGAAGGATGTTCATAATAGGGGAAAATGTGTGTAAGGGTGGGTGGGGGTTATGAGGGAATCCCTTATACTTTTGATGTAACTTTCTGAAATCTCAAACTTTTCTAAAAATAGTTTATTATTACAAAAAAATTAAAAGCAAAAATTTCCATAAACAAAATTAAACTGGAGACAACAAAACTGAAAAAGTATATTTGCAACATATTGGCAGACAATTAATATCTCTAACATATTCACAACTACTTCTAACTTTAATGGGAAATGAATAAAATGCCAATAAAATAGATTTAAAACATTGGCAGAAATTTTATATCAAATGAAATACAATGGTCAGTTTATATATAAAATGTGTTGAAACTCACTAGTTAACGAGAAATGTAAATCACAAATGAGTTATTTTTCTTCATTTAGATTGAGAAACATAAAAATCATGTATAATCCCCAATGTAGATGAGAGTGAGAAGAAATGGAAACTCATAAACTGAGGATGGAAGTATAAATTAGTAATTAATTTTAGAAAAAAATTTGTAAAAGTATATAAAAATCCTAAAGCATATATTCATGACAATGTCTCTTCTAGAAATTAAAAATGTATGTTCACTAAAAAATGTATGTATTTCACTACATAAAGTACATAAAGTAATAAAGTTCATATTAGTACTGTTTATAATAGTGAGAGATGGAAAATAACCCCAAATAGCTAACAATGGAGCATAAGTTAAATAAATTATGACAAAATTTTTCTCTCTAATATATCCTCACATAAAAACATGTTAAAGAATAATATTTATTTGTGGACATGGGAAGATGTTCATGGCATTAAGTTCATATTCATTTTTTCAAAAAGAAAGTTATAAAATGGTATGACAATATTAATTTGTTCCTTTAGAGGCATAATTTTCTCACTACTCTGTAGCTATATAAAATACTAAAAACACTGCTGTAAACAAGATAGAAAATATCCTTGCCTTCAGGGAGTTTACCATCTGGTACTTACATGGATTTTATGTTTAACAAAAAGAAAAAGAGTAGAGATCAAGATATAATATGAGGTTAAAACAAGAGAAGAAATACTGCTAAGGGGTTTCATAATTTTTTTGTTCTAAAAATGCACTGACAAATGTTGTAGTGGTTTGATGCTGTATGTACCCCAGAAAAACAAGTTCTTAAATCTAATCCATTCCTGTGCATATGAACCCATTGTAAGTAGGCCCTTTTGATGAGGCTATTTTAGTTAAGATGTGACCCACCTCATTCAGGATGAGTCTTAATACTATTACTGAAGTCCTTTATAAACTGAATGAATACAGAGACACACAGAGAGAGAGAGAGAGAGAGAAAGAGAAGGGCAGGGAAGAAGCTGAAATCATTGAACCCAAAACCCCAGAGAGAAGAGAGGGACCAGCAGAAGCAGCCATGTGTCTTGCCATGTGACTCAGGACCAGGCATCACTGGCAGTCGGTCTTAGGGAAGAAAGCATTGCCTTGATGATGCCTTGGTTTGGGCATTTTCTTGGCCTCAAACTGTAAGCTAATAAATTCCCATTGTTCAAACTGAACCATGGGAACAAACAAATGTCAAATATGAACAATGAGACATAAAAGAAGACAATATTAACAGCAAATAATAAAAGGCAAAAATCATTGGGAAGCATAAAAAGGATAATTTTGTATTGATAAAAATTCAAACATTTGGTAAAACATAATATATTTGAACTTTTATATGCTGATTAACAAAAGAGATAAAAAACAAAAAGAGACACACCATGAGACATATATGGCAACACAATTATAAAGGAAAATTTTAATGCACCTTTATCAGATTATCACAGGTCAAATTAATAAGGTAAAGAAATTTAATGTGTAAATTCTTTTGAACTTTCTTAAATAGCCCTAAGTGAGAGAAGTATGCATTGATCACCCCAGCAGCCACTAGATCCTTCACTCTGCTATATTTCTTCCAGACAACTTATTATTACCTGAAATATTATATACTTATTTGTTTAATTTGCATGCATGTGCATGTGCACACACACACACGCAGTTATAAGCTCCATTTGTGCAGACAATTGTACATTTTATTCACTGCTGTACCTCCATTATCATAAACAGTGCCTGGCATATGGTTGGTAATAAATACTTGTTGAATGAATGGTTGAATGAATAAATAAATGAATGATCAAATACAGACTTCTATATATTATTTAAATCATGTTCAAATGTAGAAAAATATATAAAGCTGGATTTTTCATATAATACAATCAATGCCATATGATTATAGATATGACAATCAAATATAATTCTGATCAGAATTTGACAAAATATTAAAAAGATAGTTTAATATTAATTCTAAGAATTTAAGGTCAGTTCATTATTAAATAATCTTCTAATAAAGCATTTGACATAAATACATTTTTTAGCATTTAATAAAATTCATCCTCCCTTTCTAATAAATATGCTTTAAACATTAATAGAAAGATACTTGTTCATCACGATAGTCAAAACAGTAAGTAATAAAAATATTAGAAATACATGCTAAAATTAAATGTTATAACATTATTTCTGCCATCACCATCAGTATTTAATATAGTTTGCAAGTTTTAGTCAGTGAATAAACATGAAATAAAAATAAAAGTTATAAATATAGAAAAGAAACAGACACATTTACAGTTATTCATGGAAAATATACCTTTCCATATAAAAAACAAAAAGTAATTAAGTAAAAACTTTAGCAATTTTAATGACAAAGTCCAAAGCTGATGAAGCTATGATGAAAAGAGAACAATCTTTTTGAAAAGTATCTATCAATATTTATCAAGAGTCAGACATCTTCCTGCCCTTTTTCTCTGTAAATCTTCTGGAAATCTATCCTAAGTTTTTTGGGGTGGCATTGTCTACCAGAGATTTATGATCCTCCTTCCGAAGTATAGAACTGTCTCAGGGAGGAAGCTACTCAATCAGCGATTCCATTTCCCAGGCCCTGTGTATTCAGGTTTGGTCACATAATTGGTTCTCAATAAAATATGAGCAGAAGTTATATATGTCATTTCCAGGAGGGGGTATTTGAAACATGTTTACTTTTCTTTTTCACTGACTGGAAGTAGAAGACTCTAAGGATCTGGAGGGAAAATGGTTCTTCAAGATGGAAAAAGCCCAAGACCCCTAACCACCATTTAATGAAAGCTTCTCACTAAGCAGAAACAGAACTGAAAGAAAAATCTGTATCTACTAGGTTAAACTACTAAAATTTGGGAGCTTATTTGTTCTAGAAAATTGCATTACATAACTAACGCACTAAGGACAATTTTAATTATGTTATAAGTAGCATGCAGAAGTAATGGAACATTTTTTAAAATAGTGAAAACTCGGAAATAATTTTTAAAACTGAGGATTTATTAAATAAATATATATATATGCATCCAAATAATGGATTATTATTCATATTGGAAATTATGGTAAAAAGATGATATCAGAAATCATTCAGTTACTAAACTGAAATAAAAAAAGAATTTTTAAAAACCAGCATTATAAAACCCTTAGTAGAGTCAGTCACTGCTGACTGTCAGAGTTGTGCACTTTGATTATGATCCAATACAGAACACCCACGTAAGTTATCATCTTTCACGGATTCAAACTATTGAACCAGTTTAATAGAATTGGATTATGATTTCTAAACATAGCTCTGTCAATACATGCATTTGATGATCAAAATACTCAATATATCTCACGCTAGTGTAAGTCGAATCCATGGTGGTTTTCTACTCTTAAAAAGTCATAAAAATACATTTAGACCATGTTGAATACCTACATTATTTATAAAATGTTTCTGCCATTCTAACAATCTATGACCTAAGTTTGTATGTAACTTTAAATTTCTAAACTGCCTTCCTCTGTTTCTCTCCTTAAATTATATGGTTTTCTTTCTTCAGAAAATGCCTAAAATATATATCGGAAAGATATTATCTTCATCTCGGAATTAAAGAAAAGATGTCCAGAAAGGAAGTCAGTGTCCAAATCGTTAAACTGAGTGGGCAGTAGAACTCAAGCTGGAACCAGAACCCCTTCTTAGTTGGGCTCAGACAGAGCCAGAGGAAGATTAAACAGAGACAAGCACTGGTGACAATTATATGCGCCTTGCTAATAGAGTAATTTTGCCCTATGTATTGCCTCAGTCCTTCATGCAAATTGTCTGGCAGCTACCCGCTGTTTACCAGCTCTATCTAACTCTAAAAATCAGCAGTGGATATAGTTGGTCTGCAGCTAAGATCTTTGCAACCCGAGATAGTAAAGAAATGAATATGAATGCAAAACTAAAAATGCTATAAAAAATTTATTGCCATTGTTCAACTGTTTATTCGAAACATTAAAGTAGCAGGACTGAAAACTACCCTCTTCACTAAACTTGATATTTTGTAAGGTGATAATAGATCCAGTCGCTTTCTGGAAAAATAATGCTTGGTAAGATGGTAAACTATCATTCTGCATTAAGAACTAGATAGTATATTGTTTGGTGTGGCTTACGGTATTCCTCCACTTACTTGGTAAATCCTGACTCTTCTCAATACATGTAACTAGGCCAAATCTTCCTTCTATGTAGAGTTTATGATTGCATTCTTTTTAAAATTTTTTTTTAACTTTTAAAGAGGCTTTAGATTACATAAACGTTACATAAAAAATATAAGGTATTCCCATATGCCCCACCCCTCCCCCTCCCACACTTTCCCACATTAACAGCATCCTTCACTAGTGTGGTACATTTGTTAAAATTGATGAACACATATTGAAGCATTGCTGCTAACCCTGGACTATAGTTTACACTATAGTTTACATTCCATCCACACAATTTTATAGGTTATGACAAAATGTATAACGGCCTGTATCCCTCATTGCAATGTCATGCAAGACAATTCCAATGTACCAAAATGCTGCCATATTACACCAACTCTTCCCTTTCCCTCCCCTCAGAACATCTGGTGGCCACAGACTTTATATCATTGATAAATGTTCTTCCATTCTTAGAAAAATAACAAGTCTATAATAGAATAATAAGTCTACTTTAGTTTATTGTCCATTCCCCAAACTCGAAGATTTTGGGATGGTGATGCCCACTCTGTTTCTAATTGAGAAGGGGCTTAGATCCCGTGGGGCAGATGGATAGAACTATCTTGCTTGCAGTTGCAGACACTCTCAGTTCCTTGGGATGGTCATTGTCCATCATCATCTCCTTGTTACTTGTCCTGGATGAGTCCAGTGAATTGGAGAGGAGGTGTTGCAACTCTGCTGAGATTAAGGGCTCCACCGGCACATGAACAGACCAAAGATTGCTTTCCTAATATCATCTCAATTGCTACTACCATAAGAATCACTATCGTGCATTCCATAAATATTTTTGAGTATCAGTTAATGCCAAACTTTAAGACAGACCACCATCAGGAGGCTGGGAGAATGCATATATTTTAACTAGCTAGTAGACTTCAGATCTTTTCTTTTAGTACATTACTCCAGTAGTAAAAACCATTTATCAATGAGCTTATTAATCATCTAAATTATCTGAAGAATTATAAAATTTAATTATCCTAATTACCTGAAAAATTGTTATTCATATTATTAGTATTTGTACTTTATTATCACAAATTCTCTAGAATCTAAAAGAATGGAGATTCCAGAAGAGAAGTGTCAAGAGAAGTGGGAATGAGGATATTATGGCAGCTATAAACTTTGATACCAGCCACCAAAAATGGGCATCTGATTTATAGGAAAAACCTAAATATAGAGATAGTCTGAAAGACAAGACATACCCACTTCACAATTCTGCCTAATTCTTGTTCTATACCTAACCTTCCACACTCATCATCTATTTTAAACTCAAGTGCTTCAAGCAGATTTTTCTGATATCAGTTTATAAAGAATCACTGTGTGCTCTCTACCTTTTGTTTTAAAGAGACTCTGGATTTATAAGTAAAAAGTCTTTATACTTGGTTTCAAATGGATTTAAAGGTTTGCATATGAGGATAGAAAGTACTCCCCCCACCAACTGTTGTTTTCTTAATTGGTGACCTGAAAACAAAATAGAAGTTGTGACACATTCATAGGACAAGTTCATGTATTGAGTTCAGAATTCTTGCTATAAGGCAAAAATGACAATGACAGAAAACAAAATTGGCAGATTTGTTAAATAAATACCTAATAGTTGCCAACTTTAAATTACTTCACTCATTAAGTAATTCAGTTGAAAGTCAGTGTTATGCATGGTTTTGGCACAAGAATAGACATACTAACCAATGGAACTGAATTGGGATTTCTGATATAGATCCTAGCATATAAAGTCAAATGATTTTCAACAAGGCCAACAAGCCCACTCAATTGGGACAGATGGCCTCTTCAACAAATGGTCATGGGGTAACTGGATAACTATATCCAAAAGAATGAGAGAGGATCACCTTCTCATGCCCTATACAAAAATTAACTCAATATAGATCAAAGACCTAAATATAAAAGCCAAGACCATAAAGCTCCTAGAAGGTAATGTAGGGAAGCATCTACAAGATCTTGTAGAATGGAATGGTTTCATAAACTTTACACCCAAAGCACAAGCAAGGAAAGAAAAAAATGGTAAATGGGATTTCCTCAAAATTAAAAATTTTTGCGCCTCAAAGGAGTTTGTCAAGAAAGTGATAAGGCAGCCTACTCAGAAGAGAGAAAATATTTGGGAACCACTTATCTGATAAGGATCTAATATCCTATATCTTGAAAGTGAAAAACAACCCATTTGAAAAATGGGCAAGAGATTTGAATAGACACTTTTCCAAAGAGGAAATACAAATAACTAAAAAGCACATGAAAAGATGCTCAGCATCACTAGCTATTAGGGAAATGCAAATCAAAACTACAATGGGATATCATCTTAAACCCATTATACTGGCTGCTATCACAAAAACAGAAAACTAAAAGCGTTAAGGAGGATGTGGAGGAAAGGGAACACTCATCCACTGCTTGTGGGAAAGAAGAATAGTACAGTCATTGTGGAGGACAGTTTGGCAATTCTTCTGGATGCAAATTTTAGAATTGCAATATGATCCAGCAATCCCACTGCTGGGTAGATACCCAGAAGAATTGAAAACACGTACAAAAACATATATGCACACCAATATTCATAGCAGCATTATTCACTATTGCCCAAAGTTGGAAGCAACCCAAGCATCCATCAACAGATGAATGGATAAGCAAAATGTGGTATATGCATACAGTGGAATATTACTCAGCTGTAAGAAGGAATGAAGTATTGACACATGCAGCAGCATGTATAAATCTTAAAGACTTTATGCAAAGTGAAGTAGGCCAGTCACTGAAGGACAAATAATGCATGACCTCACTGATATGACCTAAGCATATTGAGCAGATTCGCAGAGCTAGAGTTGGGAAAATAGGTTATCAAGAGACAGAATGGGAGTAGAGTACGGTGAATCGATACTCAATATGGGCAAAATCCATTATAAGGGGATGGTTTGGCAGTGGATGGGGTGATGGTGGTACAGGGATGCAAATGGGGTCAATGGTGTTGGAATGTGAGGGTGAAAGGGTTGGGAGGTTGGATTTGATTGTCCATGGAACTGGGGGGAGGGCTGGAGGAAGGAACAGGTGAACTCTGGGGATTTGTATATCTGTGGTTGAAATTATAATGGTGGGAATGTTCTTTTGGCAAATGTGGCTGGGAAGGGTCACTGGTGCAGTGTGTCAGTGGTGGGGGCTATGTGGGACAGGTTGCACCTGAGGCATGCTTCTATGGAATATGAATATGTTCATTTTGTCATAGGGTGTCATCTCAGTGGCTGGAGAACCATACAATAAACAAGAAAATATTAAACTTCCACCCTAGGGAGTCCTGCTATGTTCTCACAGAGAGGGGCAAGAATCTCTCAAGTACATTGGCACTACCAAATAAAAGAAAACAGACCAGTATGTCAAGCCCTCAATATTAATGCATGTAATTAAGAGCCTTATTCCTCAAAAATTGAAACTTCGTGGTTGCCATAGGTTCCAAGGGAAGGGGGAGGAAAGAATGATTGGAACAAAGGGCATTTTGGCAGCATTGTAGCTATTCAGCTTGATCTTGCATTGGTGGATACAATCCATTATACATTTTGGCAGAACCTATAAATGTGCATGGTGCAAATTTAAATAATAATGTAAACCATTGACCATGATTAGTAGCAATGCTTTGATATTTGTTCATCAATTGAAACAAATGTACCACACTCATGTATGATGTTATTAGTAGGGCAGGATGTGTGGGGATAAGAGGGCGGGGTGTATGGGAATCCCCTATATTTTCAGGGTAACATTTATATAATTGAAAGCTTTTTAAAAATAAAGAATTATTATTCTTTATTTATTATTTTTCCCCACATTAACAACTTATTTCATTAGTGTGGTACATTTATTGCAATTGATGAACACATTTTGGAGCATTGCCACTAAGCATGAACTATAGTTTACATTGCAGTTTACACTCTCTTCCACTCAATCCTGTAGGTTATGGCAGGATATATAATGGCCTGTATCTGTCACTGCAATGTCATCCAGGTCAATTCCAGGTCCTGAAAATGCTCCCATATTACATTTCTTTTTCCCTCTCCCTGCCTTCAGCACCTCCAATGTCCACTGTCTCCACATCAATGATATAATTTCTTCCATTACTAGAATCACAATAAGTCTATAGTAGAATAGCAGTAAGCTTACTCTAGTCCATATTTTATTCCCCAATCCTGAGAATTCTGGGATGGTGGTGCCCACTCCACCTCTAATTGAGAGGGGACTTCAATCTTATATGGCTGATGGATGGGACTCTCTTGCCTGCAGTTGTAAACTCTCTCAGTTCCTTGGTATGGTGGTTGTGCCTTGTCCCAAATGCCACCCCCACCCCCATCCAACACCCTAAACCAGCAACCCTTCCTTGACATATTGCCAAAAGAGTTTTCTCAACATTGTAGCTTCACTCCCATACCCACCAATCCCCAGTGTTCACCTCTTCCCTCCCCCAACCCTCCCCCCCTCAGTTCAATGGACCATCCAATCCATCCTCCCCACCATACCCCCCTGTCAAGCTTGCACTGCACAACCCAATCATATTCCTACACCCCTTTCACATCCCTTCACTGCACAACTACTCACTTCTACCTTATGATAGATTGTGCCCAAATGGGTGTTGGCTCACAACCTTCTTTTCCCTTTCTATTTCCTGTAAACCTATCTTCCAGTCTCTAGCTCTCTGGGTTGGCTAGATTTGCTTAATTCATATCAGAGAGGTCATGTAGTATTTGTCCTTCAATGCTTGGCTTGCTTCACTCAACTTAAGGTCCTCAAGATTCATCCATATTATCCTGTGTGTTAGTACTATATTCCTTCTTATAGATGAGTAATAAAAATAAAATAAAAATAAAGAATTATTTTTTTAAAAGTCAGTGTTAAATCAATATCTTAAATCCGTGAATACAATGTATCATTCAGTTAATGTTATATGCTACCTTATTTTCAGGTACAAATGTAAAATATGCTTATTTTATTTGTCTATTTATTAACTTATTCAGAATGTATTTAATGAGAATCAACTATGCTCCAGGTAGTGTTCTAGGATTGGTTATATAGTAGTGAACCAAACTGACAAATCACTTTCCCTTTTTGATCCACACATTGTCCTGAACAAAGACAGACAATAAAAAATAACTGAATTTATTCATTTTTCTTTAACCCTTTCTTATCATACTCTTTAATTAAAATAATCTATCTGGATCAATAATATTTAGCATGACTACTGTTGAACAAGATTTTGAGTTTTTTTGCCTCATAAAATTATAAGTTGGCAAATTGTTATCTGCTATAATTCATTCCAAATAGATGTGAAGAATTTCCAAATAGGAATTTGATTATCTAGAAAGAATTATGGCCTAAACGGAAATTAAATAACTAAACCAATAATTTATTGCATTCTTAGACATTATTATGTCCAATAGTTAAAGCTGTAATAGAAAATTTAGAATTATGTTATAATTAATTTCTATTATATTTGAATTATTATTTACATTTATAAATATTTGTTGCTATGCCATTTTTTAATAATTGATTATATTAAATCCAACTTGGCCTTGCACTCTCTCTCGTTTAAAATTTGTAATTTCTTTCCATCTATTTTTCTATTTATTTTACAATGATACAGTAAAGGGCTTTTTAACAGCCACAAAAAAAAGCCATTGACTATACACTTTGGGATAGATCATATGGTATGTGAATATATCCCAATACAACTGCTTGATAAACAAATAAATAATTGTGCAAGAATAGCCAGAAATAGCAGCTATATACAGCAGGGGAAATAGAGAAATTGAGAGGTGAGGAATTTTCTTGTTTGTTTGTTTATTATTATTATTGAAATAATGAAAATGCTTTATTAATGATTGAGGTGAACACACAGCTATGTGATTATATCAAATACCATTGATTGTGTACTTTGGATGAATTGTATGCTTTATTAATATGTATCAATAAAATTGATTTGTTTTAAATATATATATACATAACTTTATACTAGAGGAAGGGAATAGAAACTGACAGAGCTGTCACTTTATATATTGTGGTCAGGGGAGGACATATAATAAAAAACTGAATAGGATGAGGGACCAAGCCCTGCACTGACATAGGCAACGAGCTTTCTAGGCCCAGGAAAGAACAAGTCCAAATGTTTTGAACTGTGAATATGCTTGAGATGTTTGATAAATATCGAATGTGATTGACTCTGTGGGACAAGCAAGGGGGAAAGTGTCGAGAATGTTGTCAGAGAAATAGCCAATGGACAAATAAGCTATAGCCTTAAAGCCATGATGTAAGGAATAGGATAAATATTAAGGCTATATATTTTATACGAAGGCCACACAAAGCAAATTTCAATGAGAACTTTCAGCTGTCCTTACACTTCAAAAGCAAGCATTTGGCTCTTAATAACATTTTGCCATGAACTATATAAAAGGAAGGATAGGGGAGTGCAAGGAGGGAAAGGTCAGGAGAGGGAATATGTTTTGATTCATGGGGGAATACACTTTCCTCTCTGCTATGAAAAGTAATCCACTTAATTATTAGGAAATGCCCTTCTCATAAAACAGATGTTCTTTGCACACTAAAATCTGGTCTTACTGTCTTCAAGTCCTCCAAGGCTTTTTCAAGTAAGCCAGCAATCTGGTCTTTTCCCTCAACTAATTTTTATGATCCAGACAGCACATATTAAAGCTATCAGATCTGTGTTCATATATGATACCCAATTTCTATACATTATAAATAACTGCATTATAATGGTGTCAGTATGTACACCATTGGTTAAGCCTGAGAAATCAAGCACTGCTGATTTCTTCTACAGGTGGCCACCCCTCTTTCATCCAATTTGCAATCATCCAATCTCTTCCCTCTGATTTATCTGTTGTGGAGAGCTTCAGTGTTGTTGAACTACAATAACACACTTTGCCAGTGACTGAGAAATCTCATTTGAAATTTGCTTAAAATATAAGTCTTTGCTTATGGGAAATAAAAACTTGTTCCTTACGTGACCCACTCTATAAATTGAAATTGAGAGGGAAACCTGTGGCCACTAATTTGCCCATCTGCTTCAAAGAGCAAACACCTCAGTTATGAACAAATTTCCTCTGCAAGCAATGAGTGTTTGCCAATCATCAGGCATAAAAATCTAATCATTTTAATAATGTGTTTTTTAGATAATCCTCTCCCTAAACTAAGTGTTAAAAACACAAATGATAGCAAGAGCTAATGACAGTAGCTACTCTACCATGGATATGCTAAATCTGGAGGTATTAACATCAGCCTGGGTGGTCAATAGGCATGTTAAATAGGCAGAAATGTTAGCATTCCATACATCTCATGAGGTATCTGTCCTGGCCACATACTTCTCTGAATGTTGCTTTCCCGCAGATAATAGTTGCTTAAGTTATCCATGTTTGTACTGCATGACTCTGCCCCATCCTTGACCACAGTTTAATGGGCCAAGTTATCTCTTGACCACAAAGAGATAGTTTATTGGCTTATTAGAAGCCAAGTGAAATCATTATAGACCTATGAACTGAGACACAGACAGACACTAGAATGAAAGTCCAAAAACTTACTGGAACTAGCTTGAATCCTTCCCATGACCTCACAGTTTAATATTTCCTTGTCTTGCATAAGGAAGACATGTCATTACAATAAATTAATTTGTGCTTATGTTATTCTGTAGGGAATCCTGTGATTTGAAGCAAGAAATCTTTAATAAATAGTGTCACTATGGACAAGACAAGGAAATCTTTGTCTGATTACAGCAGTATCACTCATTCATTCAACAGTATAAGTCTAGCACCTACTATATGCCAAGCACTGTTTCATGTACTGAGGATACCAAGGAAAATCATATGGACTAATTACTTGCTTACATAGAGTTTATGTTCTAGAATTCTTGTACAACATCTCTTATTCTGACCTATGGCCCAGATGACTATTAAAAAACCTGGTTCTTTTTCATGGTGTTTTGCTAAGATTAAGTACTCAAGAATGGTGAAATGTCATCAAGCAGATCTGTGTGTCCTACTTATCTTGATATACTTGATAGGTATTCTGTCTTCTTAAGAGCATAGCTTTATTGTTTTGTTGTTTTGTTTTGTTTTGTTTTGTTTTGTTTTGTTTTTCCACTAAATAGCTCTTTGCTTGAAGCCAGAAGAATTCTAACTAATTTCATCAGGGGAAGGGCCTAGCCCTCCTTATCTCCCAGAGGTTGTCCCTGGGCTAACTTCCCCCTGCTCCTGGAGTCAGACTCCTTCTCTTCCCATGGGTTAGTGGCTAGAGCACCAATCTAGACAGATCCCTGCTCTGATATCCAGAGCCAGACAGGGACTGGGAGTCTCCTTGTGCCCTCCTGGGGGCGACTTCAGAGTTCATACCTGAAGGAAAACCGTCAGCACACCTTTGATTCCCAGCCTTTGCATGAGGAAGTGGAGATAACAAATTGAGATCTATTTCTTGTTCCACTAAATATTTCTTGGCATTCGTGCCTGCTATGTCCTACTCCAATCCTTCAGAAGGCGTCTGGAAATGCGGATACCCTGGATGAATTAGCCAAAGAGCCTGGCAGAGGGGAGACTAGAGGCAATGTGGAAGGACTCCAATAGGGCTTGAGCTCACAATTCACTGAGAGAGACCTGAAAAGGGCAGGTTGGGGCAGCTTTCACCAGGAAGTTCTTGCAGATGGAATATAAATCCATGAAATTATTTTTATTCAAGAAATAATATGGTCTTATTTACATTTGGTAAGAGTAAATAAAACTCCTTTTTCATGTCCCTGATATTTTCCATGCCTTGGAGTTTTTCATATTATATCCTATCTCCCCCATAAAGTAGGAGCTATAGTTTGCATTATTTTCCTGAAGATGGAACTGATAATTGGCAAATGTGAAATGACACTCCCAAATCCAAGTTCTTGAAAAGACCAAAGCCAGAATCTGATCCCAGGCATTTGCCCTCCAGAGCTCTCCTTCCTTTTCACTCTCCTCCCACCTGCAGCATGCCTCCCCCCAACCAGAGCATGTGTTTTAATGTCAAACGAAATCCAAGTCAAATACTAACTCCATACTTACCAACAATGTAATCTTTTCCTAAGTCTCAATTTCCTCATATACACAATAGAGCGGATAATGCCAATTCATTCCGTAAGGGTGAATTAAGTTAACCTCTTAATTTTGTGCCACTTTCCTGGCACAAAGTAAGCAGTGAGTAATTTGTTACTAATACAAAACAGATAGTGTGCATAAAGTGATTCTTGAAGTGCAGGGAGACGTACTGGATTACTGGTATGTACTCATGTAATTATCCATAAAGTAGGAGAGAGATTACAGGGCAACAGACTACAGGTCTCCCTGAGTCCCTTCTCTGAAGGCTGAAATTTACCATACCATGCGGCAAGGCTCATAAAGTCTTCACAGGATAGTAGATTTTTAAAGGGTTCACTGGTGACTTTCATGTGAATGGGTCATCAGGGCAGAGGAATTGACCAAATGGTCTAAGCGTTCTGCAAACCAGAAACTTCTTTGTTATGTAAGATGTTTAGAAGCTTCCCTACCTAATAGACACCAGCAGTGCTCCCCCACTTGTGACAACCAAAAATGTCTGCAGACATTGTCAAATATCCCTATTGTGGACAAAGCCACTCCAGGTTAAGAATAAGAGGTGAAAGAGACCACCAGGATCACCTCAGCAGCCAGTGTAGCTAGAATCTAAATATTGTGACATGCTTCAGAATTGAAAAATCTACCTTCTCTGGGTGGAAGGGGGTGTGGTTCATTTACATGGCTGGTTCCAGAAGCAATGGGAAATCATATCCTAAAGTATAACAATTTCTAACATACCTGTGCCTGCAGAGAGCTGTTAAGACTAAAGAGAGGAGCTCTTTGAATGGATGTTCAAACATATTTGTGAACTTTGGATAGAACTGCACTAAGGGGCTTCTCAGCTATTGAAATAGCTCTGGGACTATTTTACCACAATGATAAGTAATATTTTTTCTATCTCCATTTTTTTTTTCAAAATAATTTTATCACCCTGGGGAGAACAATAAACTTATCAAGGTGCCTGAAAAAAATACTTGTTTTGATTGAAGAAATAATTTGTTTTACCTAGAAAGGCTCACAGTGGTTTGCTCTGTTGACTGTAAGTTAAAATTTAAAGGTTTAGAGAACAGTGGTCTCTGATTGAAGGAGAGCTTGTGTCATTGACCCATTACACTCAGGCTTCTTTTCTCACACACCTTGAGCCCTTGTCATCAGTATGTGTAGATTTGAATATATTAGAGAAAACAAACTACAAAAAAAAAAATCACAAAACTGAATTTTTGAAAGTCCATAAATGGCTCCCTGATTTAAAATGTCAAGGTTCTCTTTCACACCTGTCAGGAAAATTGGTTTTCTTAATCTAGAAAAACATCTATCTGAGTATGGTTGTGAAGCTTTAAAACAGTCACTAAAGCCAAATCCCCATGTCTACGATGGAGTTTAACATATTCCAGCTTTGTCACAAACACTTAAAATCCCTTCTGATTGAGAGCTTTCTGGCTAAGTTTTCTGGGGCTGCCTGCCAGAGTCCATCTCAGCTACCATCCTCAGGATTTACTTGGATCTCTTGATGCAGCCTTCATAGGAAAAGATGTATTGTTGGCTGCCAGAAAGTTAAGGAAAGAAATTGTTATCTTGTCTATCTCTAAAATACTTAATCAGGCAAGTGGGCAGAGCTTTCTTAAGTTAGGGTCAGAAATCTAATTATTCTATACATTGTATGCAATATAGTTTTTCATCTGACCTCTTATTCATCTAATTATGAATTATCCCTTGGATTTTTAATAGCTCAGATATTAATAGATTAATATCTATTTTTTAATTAAAACAAAGGGAATTATTTCTTTTTATTTTGTCTGAGTGCCCAACAAGGCTAACTTAGAAAATTTTCTATCATGTGTAGGATGGCTGAACAAGCCATGATCCAGTTCTGTATTATTCCTAACTTCATAACATCTTTAGTGTCATGGTGGTGGCTCAATCTCTGCCCCTGTCACATGGTGTTCTGTCTTTCTGTCTCCCCCTCTGATTTTCTACTCTTTCTGCTCGGTCATCTCCTTATATGGACTCCAGTCGTAATGGATTAAGGCCCACCCTCATTCAGTTTGACCCAACCTTAATAACATATTCAAATATCCTATTTACAAATGGATTCACACCCACATGACTGGGAGTTAGGAATTGAACATGTCTTCTGTGGGAGGCATGATTCAATCCCAAACCAGGGAAATGCCTATAATTTAAAGAAACTTAGAGTCAATGCCCCAAGACATTGAAGTTGCCTTCAGGATTTCTGAACACTATAACAAAACAAGACCTCTTCTATTCTCATCTCAACCCACCCTCCCAGGCTATACTCACACGCACACGGTATATCATCAAAGCCTAAGAATGTGAATTTATCTCCTATTTCCTTGTGTCTCAGTTGTTGAGAGCATCCATGTTGGGATCATGTATCCCCTTTCTGTTCCACAGCAGTAGGTTGCTAACTGAAAAATGCTTATCCAGGCAAAATAAGAAGCAGATGAGAGGGTATGAGTGGATGCATAGAAACCCACAACCAGGGAGTGGGTGTAGTTCAGTGGTTGAGCCTGAAGCACACTAATATTGGCAACCACACACACACATACATGCAAAATTCATTTGCTCTGCTACTGTGTAGTAGTTTGGTATTATTTATGAATTCCAAAAGTAGATATTAGATTATGTTTCTAAACTTGCCTGTTTGCACATTAGATTGTATTGGGTTTAGAGGTTTCACTTTTACTTGATAAATAATGATTGAGGCTTTGATTGGGCCAGATCAGTAGGACATTTTCCCTGTGGGCAGGGATTCACAGATAAAACTATATGACAGAGCAGAGGAGTTAGTTGGAGTTTTGATGCTGAAGTTTTGAGCTGGAGCCCGGTAAGTAAGCACATAGAGGAGCAGAGCAGCTGAGCCCAGAAAGAATCGAGCCCCGGGAAGAGAGGAATCCAGGAAGCCTGAACTCTTTGCAGACATCAGCAGTCATCTTGCTCCAACACATGGCAACAGACTTTGGTGAGGAAAGTAACTTACGCTTTATGGCCTGGTAACTGTAAGCTTCCAACCCAAATAAATACCCTTTATAAAAGTCAACAGATTTCTGGTATTTTGCATCAAAACCCCTTTGGCTAACTAATACACACTGCAACATCAATTTCAACTCTTTCTATTTACATAAAATTTGTTTACTAAACATATAAGTTATGAAAAGAAAGACAGAGCAAATGTATATTTTGTTGTAACCTAAAATAGTGTTTTATTTCTCAAAGGTATAATGTTTCCTTTATGATGTCTTACTCATAACCAAAAAGGTGAATGCTTCTGTAAGTGGCTTTTCAATCTTTTCTCCAATTTTATTCTTGACTTAATGCTGGGAAAGGAAATAAAATACTTTGAATGAAAAGGTTATTTTCCTTGTCAGGTTCTCATTCATCCAGGAGAAGCAAAAATGTTCCCCCATAACTTAATAGCCAATCTCTCCATATCAGAGTCAACTGAGCTTGACAATGCTGTTAAACTCTGACTTCTTTTTTCATTCCTGGTGACAAGTGGCTTCAGATCTTGGAGTCCGGACAACTGTCATCTCTTCTACATTGAAACACTCTTTGATCAGCTATTCAATGAGGCTGACATAATTCACATTGGAATGAAAATGGTTATTTTGTTTATACTGTCCAAAAAAAAACCACAATAGAAGCATTCCATAAAGATGGCATTGGAAAAGGCAGGCAGGGCTCAACTCTTTCACATAAACAATAGAGAAAGGGCCTAAAAGTGTCCAAGGGAACTTCTTGGGGGTCAGTAGACCAGAAGAGTGCTAAACAACTCCCAGAAGGGTGAGGGACAAGAGACAAAAACAAAAAACAAACAAACAAACAAAAACATGATTTATCAAACCCCACAGTGGCCTGGAAGGGATCTCATCCCCCACCCCCAAGATATTAAGCTGGACTAAAAGCCCCTGGCTCATGCATGGATTTGGATTTATGGCAGGCTCATCTCCCTGGACCTCTCATATTGTCCCATGCCAGAGCAAACTGTAGCCCTGAACCATTATCTGGCCTTGTCCATAGGCCTTGGCACTGAAGCAGGTTGCACAGGGTAAAAAGAAAAAAAAA
>JAQZBX010008820.1:0-47312 GCA_029593785.1 Cabassous unicinctus | reverse complement strand
GCTAATGCGAAATACCAGAAATAGGTTGGTCTTTATAAAGGGTATTTATTTGGGGTAGAAGTCCACAGATACCAGGCCATAAAGCGTAAGTTTCCTCTCTCACCAAAGTCCATTGCCACGTGTTGGAACAAGACAGCTGCTGACATTTGCCAGGGTTCAGGCTTCTGGGGTTCCTCTCTTCCCGGGGCTGTGTTTCTCTTCAGGCTTAGCTCCTCTGGTTCCTCCACAAGGTCAGCTGTAGACTATCAGGTGAATGGCTTTGCTTCTCTCCACAAGGCCAGCTGTGAACTCTCAGGCGAATGACTTGTCTTTATCCAGGGGCCTTCTCTCCAACATCAAAACTCCAACATCAAAACTGCAACTCAAAAACTGCTCCCTCTGTCCTTTGCCTTGCCTTTCATATTCAATTCCCCCACCCACCAAGGGGTGGGGCTCAAAACGCCCTACTGACATGGCCCAGTCAATGCCCTAATCATAACTTAATCATGCCCAGATTAACAGATCAGTTTATAAGCATGATCCAATTATATTTTTGGAATTCATAATTACATCAAATTGCCAAATGGCTCCATATATAGAACTGAAAATTATTGAATTTTAGAATTTTAGAGATGAGCTAATACAGACCATTTAACTTATCTCTCAAAAGAAATATAATTTAATTTAAAAAGTGAGGACTAAGATGTTTAGTCCAAAGTCACAAAATTGATTAATGGCAAACTGTACTAGGCAACAAGTGCTTGGGACTCATGTTTCAGTGCCCTCCTCATTAGTATCATCTGATATATTCCTGGCATGAACATTGCACTAAATGTGAGTTTTATAAAATGAGAGAATGTATGTTGTGCATTTCTCAGTGACATAGTTCTGTTTCTCTTTATCACATGTATTTCACACTGAATTCATCTAATGTTCCCCCTCCCAATATTAAATGTTGAGGAATTTTGTGATTCACATTTTAAAGCCTGATTAAGTTTATTTACTACATATTTTCTGCATTATTTTTAAGCCCTGAAGCATTCCTATGGGGGGAAAAAATTCAAATGCCCTCATGTCCATATTTTTAAAAGGCACCAATTACTTTATGATGTATTTTTTTTTCAAGAACATGGTTTACAAAAGCATATACCAGTTCTTTTTAATATGGATGATAGAAGCCCAGTGTCTTAATATATCCAGTGCACTTTTGATAGGAAAAAAAAATGTCTGGAAAGGAAAAATCAAAAGCTATTAAAATTCTAAGAGGATGAACTGGCCTAGAGACAATTTCTGTGACTACGTTCTCATCTATTCCGACAACTGGTCAATTAGCTGGTTGTGAGGAATGTGCATTTTATTTTTATATTATCTTCCTTACCTGTGACTCAAAACACAGTGCTAGGCAACAGGTAAATCCATTTACTCATTTATGTACAGATGGCATTAGCTGAATTAAACTGCAATTGCCAAAGGGAAAATGGTAAGAGAAGATAAGAACAAAGAAGGAAATGAAAAGCAGTATTATTGCATTTTTTAATACAGATGGTTAAGCAGAGTACCATTTTCTTAGCTTAATTCTTCTTGTACCCACTTTTAGGTGCCACCAAGTTGAAAAAATTTTTTTACAGGGTGTAGAATAAAATGAAATTAGAATATGATTATTGCTGTCAATATAACAAATTACTGATTTGTTTTCATGAGATTCCTAACATTTTTCAGATTTAGTACTGTTTTTTTCAGCTATGTATAACTTGGAGAAAAGACCACATGAAACTGGATTCAAGCCATGGGGATCCATATTCGGCAATTGCTCTGAGGACCTGAACAGTACTTAAGTGCAAAATGACACTATATCCTTCAGAAAAGAAGAAAAATCTTTGGGGTTTTAGGATACTGCTGGTAAAGTCATGGACACACAGAAATTGACCATCTTTCAGCCCTCACCTACCATCCCCCCTCCTATTGGGATATTTCCATTCCTCAACCTGGGGGAGGTAAGTCTAATGAAAAGGCCTGACCAGATCTTAAAACAGGAAGCCAAGAACAAGCAGCCCCAGATGCTTATGGGGCAGGAATTCTCAGTGGCAGGGGACCTCTCCCCCCAGAGTGGATAAATACCAGAATCAAAAGGGATAGATTTATCTCTCTTCCCTGACTCAAAGTGGGGCTTGTGGACCTGCCATCTACTGACCCTGAACCCAAACAGTTTTGGCCACCCTGGGAAACTGGCCATGATGGGATTTCTTCACCTTATCATTTGGGCCCTTTGTGCTGTGTAAGTAATAAAGTAGTCATTTGCTGAAAGTTTCTCTTATCCCCTGAGCCTATGTTCCCATGATGCACTGTGTAGTAACTTGCTCCACAGATATATTTGTGACAATACTTTTAAAAATAAAGAAAAGGGAAAAATTCCTTCAGAAATCTCATCTGCAATTATAAAATGATCTAGGGCTGAAAGTGGCCTTCATAAGGTAACTTTAGGACAATGCAATATATTTTTTAAAATTTTGATCTATTAATCTATTAGAGGTCCCTCCATGTTGTTGCCTGGATGTTCTATATTTTTATTGGCAAGAATGCCAAGCAACATTTGAAAAGAATTTCCATCCTTTCTCCACATATATCTCTTTTTTCAAAAAGCTATTTTATTGATATATATTCACACACTGTACAATCCATCCAAAGTGTACAATCAATGGCTTTCAGTATAATTACGCAGTTGTGCATTTATCACCACAATCAATTTTAGAACATTTTCATTGTTCCTAAAAGCAAAGCCCCATGTCCCTTACACACCACTCTTATGACCCTAAGCATTGGCATGGTACCTTTGTCATAATTATTGAAAGAATATTAAAATATTAGTGTTAACTATAGTCCATGGTTTGCATTTGTATTTTTTCCCATATTACCACCTGTGACAGTATGAATTTGGTGAATTCCCTCCTAAAAAGATTATGTTTTTGAACTAATCCATTCTTGTGGGTGTGAGATCCTTTGTTTGCATTAGATTTGGTTAAGGGACCTTGATTAGATTACTTGATTATATCACTTTTTATTGGACTAAGTCAGTGAGGCATGACTCAGGATGGGTATCTGCTCTCTTACAGGAGTCTTATATAAACAAAAGAACAGAAAGAAAGAAGACAAACAGAAAAGTGAGTTCTGCCATTTTGACCCAGCCATGTGGGAGAAAAGACTCAAGGATAACTAGCAGCCAAAGCTGAGGCATGAAATCCCCAAGAGGGTTGGCCCACAGAGCAGATCAAGGCTGAAGAGAGAGGCTATTTGCCTGATTGCCCACAGCTGAGCCCCTGGAGAGAGTAAGCCTTGAGGGAAAGGAAGGGACCTCAGCAGAGATCAGTTGCCATCCTTCCTTGCCACATGGCAGGATGTCAGGATCAGCAGGAACTGACTTTGGTGAGAAAGCATCTCTGATGGTGCCTTGATTTGGACATTTTCACAGACATGCAACTGTAAATTTTACCCCAAATAAATGCCCTTTATAAAGACCAACCCATTTTTGGTACTTTGCAGTGGCAGCCTTGGGCAAACTAAGACACCACCCTGTCATTAACACCTCGTAATAGTGACATTTGTTCTAGTTCATGAAAGAACATTCTGATATTTTATACTACTAATGAAAGTCATTGTCCACAACAGGGTTCACTATGTTTTACATTCCCATGTTTTATCCTCTAGCTTTACTTCTAGTGACACACATGTCACTAAACTTTCCCCTTTCAACCACAATCACATGCATAATTCAGCACTGTTAATTACACTCACAATAATTTGCTACCAAAATCTCTATCTATTTTGAAATCTTTACAATCAACCTAATTAAATATTATGAACAAATTAAGATCACCTACATATTCTCTGATCTCATTTTATATCCTGGTAACCTATTCTCTAGATTTTAATTCCACAAGTTTGTCTATTATAATTAGTCCATATTAGTGAGATCATACAATATTCCTACTTTTGTATCTGGCTTCTTTCACTAAACATAATGTCCTCAAGTTTCATCCATTTTGTTGTATGCAACAGGACTTCATTCCTTCTTACAGCTGAATAATATTCCATTTTAAGTATATACGACATTCTGTTTATCAGTTCATTAGTTGATAGACACTTGGGTTGCTTCCATCTTTCAGCAATTATAAATAATGACATTTTAAATATCATTGTGTAAATACCTGTTTGACTCCCTGTTTTCAATTCTTCAGGTTATATACCTAATAACATGATTTCCAGGTCATATGGCAATTCTATTCTTAGCTTTCTGAGGAACCACCAAACTGATTTCCACAGTGGCTGCATCATTTTACATTCCCACCAGCAGTGAAGGGTGTTTCCATTTCTCCACATCCTCTCTAATACTTCTACTTTTCTGTTTTGTTTATTTTTTAATAGTGGCCATTCTACTAGGTATGAAATAACATCTCATTGTTGTTTTGATTTGCATTTTCCTGAGGGCTAATGATGTTGAGCATCTTTTCATGTACTTTTTAGCCATTTGTATTTCCTCACTAGAAAAATGTCTATTCCAGTCTTTTGCCCATTTTTTAAACAAATCAAATTTATTGATACATATTAATAAAGCATGTATTTCATCCAAAATGTACAATTAATTGTATTTAGTATAATCACAAAAGTTATGCATTCATCACTTCACTTATCTTTAGAACATTTTCATTATTTCAATAATAATAATAAAACAAACAAGAAAATTCTTCACTCCTCGATCTCTCTATGCTTTGCCTGCTGTACATAGCTGTTATTTCTGGCTATTCTTGCATAATTACTTTTTTATTTATTAAGCAGTTTAAATGGAATATATTAATTTACCATATGATCTATCCAAAGCATATAATCAATGAATTTTAGTTTAATCATAATGTTTTAGTATAATCACAATGTTTAGTATAATCACCACAAAAATTTAGGAAAATTTTTTTACTCCAAAAAGAAAAACTCCACACCCCTTAGCAGTCTCATTTTTAAAATTGGGTTGTTTGCCTTTTTATTGTTGAATTGTAGAATCTCTTTAAATATTCTGGGTATTAAACCCTAATCAGATATGTGATTTCCAAATATTTTCTGCCATTGAGTAGGCTCCCTTTTCACTTTCTTGACAAAGTCCTTAGAAGTGTAAATGTTTTTAATTTAAAGAGGTCCTGTTTATCTATTTTTTCTTTCATTGCTTGTGCTTTGGGTATAAAGTCCAAGAAACCATTGCTTACCACAAGAACTTGCAGATGCTTCCCTACATTTTCATCTAGGAATTGTATTGTCTGGATTCTTATATGTAGGTCTTTGATCCATTTTGAGTTAATTTTGTACGAGGTGTGAGAAAGGAGTCCTCTTTCATTCTTTTTGGATTTGGATATCCAGTTTTCCCACCACTATTTGTTGAAGACACTTTTCTGTCCCAATGCAGTAGACTTAGAAGCCTTGCAAAAATCAATTCATCACAGATGTGAGGGTCTATTTCTGAACTCTCAATTCAATTCAACTGGTCAAATGATCTATCTTTATGCAAGTACTGTAGCTTTGAAATATGCTTTAAAGTCAGGAAGTGTGAGTCCTTCAACTTTGTTCTTTTTCAAGATGTTTTTTGAATATTTGTGGCCCCTTACTCTTTTAAATACATTTTCCATTTCTACAAAGGAGGCTGTCAGAATTTTGATTGGAATTCATTTTATCTATAAATCAATTTGGGTAGAATTGACATCTTAATGATACTTAGTATTCCAACTATGAACACCATCAAAACATTATGTCCTTACATTTATGTATGTCCTTCCATTTATTTAAGTTTTCTTCTATTTCTTTTAGCAATGTTTTGTAGTTTTCTTTGTACAGGGCCTTTACATTCTTGCTTAAATTTATTTCTCTATATTTAATTACTTTAGTTGCTATTGTAAGTGGAATTTTTTTAATTTCCCCACCCACTCAGATTGCTCATAAAAAGAATATAGAAACACACTGATCTTTTTGTGTCACTCTTGTATCCTGCCAATTCACAAATATCTTATTAAAACTTAAATTTCAGAATGTTCCAACTTAACACTTGCTAATATTTCTGAGACTTTACTAATTGTTATGAGGTGTGCTAAGCTATATTTGACATAGACTTCTCTTTTAGAACAACGAGAGCACTGAAATACTGATTGTCAAATTGTTTAAAAAATTAATTCACTTAACTTTAAAATAATTTTTAAAAATTAAATTGACTAGCAAATATAATATTGCAAGCAATCCTAAGTAAATATATATATGTATAAATGTGTACAAGTATATATATGTAATATCTAAGTATGTGTGTATATATGTTTATATATATCATAGCACAAGTTTTTATAAATCTTTGTAGACATTTCTGTATGAAATATGGAATATTGGAGTAGAATGTACTGGTGATTTTAATTTTTCTTCAATAACTTTCACAATGTCTTCTATTGTAACTTTTCATCAAGACACCTACAAATTCTGAAGTATGTGTATTGTGTAGTTTTTAAAATACAAGTAGTGAAGAAATTAATGGTTTAATAAGGAAACTTAGGTATCTGCTAAACTCTTTTCAAAGATACCATAAGAGATACCTTTTCAAAAAGTTATCCTTTTGATTAATTCTATATATTGCATATAATAGTGACCAGCATATTATCTGGGAACTTTGCCTATACAGGATAGTATGCATTCTGTTTAATCACTTAACCAGGAGAGAAGACTGAAAGAATTTTCAAAAAATATTTCAAACTAAATCTTCCATATATAAATTAATTATTTTTTGGTTTGATTTTAATTATCTATTAAGTCTTTAAACCAAATGAAAAGCTGGGTATAAAAGCAGAGAAAGAATGCAGTAGGGTAAATGAATCCTTGAGAGATGAAGCAGCCCACAAGGACCTGGCCTGTACTGAGAAGAGCCATGAGGAAATTGTCTTATGCTTTAAGGAATTCTCTAAAAGTCTGTACTACACATGTACTACTTTTTCCAGTTATTATCTTTTTATCCTTTTCTATTTTTCCAAATTATTTGATGTTATTTCTTTATCCTGGACAGTCTAGTTAAATTTATAGATGTTTGAAGAAACTTATGGATAATTACATTTTCTTAGAAAAAGCTCTGAACAAAAACTCACTGGAGCTTAATTCATCAAATAACAAAGTCCTATTCTCAGCATTTATTGAAGTAAAACAATAAAATCTCCTGTCTCCAACAATTTTAGAAATTGGCCTTGCTGATTTGACCCTTCTAAAACCTACAATTATACTACACACTGTAAATGTACAGTTTTGCTTCCAAATGAAAACACTATCACCATTGACTTATTGGGAAAACAATAAGACTTTTGAAAAGAGTCAAAATTTTAAGAAAACACTGAATTTTTTTGAACTTTTTAAAAGATGGTCTTGTACAACTTACATAATAGTAGTAGTAAATTTATAAAGGTAGATAAAAAAAAGTCAGCAAGCAACAAATGGAGCAAACATACAACAGCCAAAGAAGAAGGAGGAGAAGGAGAAGGAGGAGGAGGAGGGGGAGGAGGAAGGAGGAATAGAAGAAATACTTTGCAGAATTTAAAGAATCTGTCTACAGCAACTAAGTCCACAAAACCATTGAGCTTAGGGTTCTCTGATGGTCCCAAGAGCTTTCACTTAGGGTTCTCTGATGGTCCCAAGGGCTTGCACTTTGTCAGTTGTTTTGGATGAATGACAATGTCAGGCCAGAAGCAAGATGAAAGGAAATATCATTTTTAAAGGGACTCAATTCCACCAGATCCTGCATTTGTATCAAAAAACTCATGAGCCCGTGAATTCCTTATGGGAAAAATACTCTTTCTTTAATATTGAAAAATAAAGGGAAAAAAAGAGGGCTTAAACAAAATAGTATTCTGGTCTTTTCTATATATATCTTCCATATTTCTCTTTGCTCCTTATAACTTTTCTCTGTTCTTTATTCCATATGCCCAATGATCATTTCCCTATGGCTATCAAGTTTCTTAAGACAGGAATGGCTATGCAAAAATTGTGGACTGACCCACTCTGGGTATTCTTTCTAAACTTCTGTTAGATAGAATGTGAAAGGTGTCTCTCATCAGTAATGGCTGGGGAGGGCAGGGAGAGGACAGAGCCACACAACAGAAGCATAGCAGCTGAGAAAAAAGAGACCTCAGTAACACTGGAAAGACACCTCACCCCACCCCCTCACATGATTACCACTTTGAAAAAGTGTTTGATTTTTTTCCTTATTTTTTATTTAAACATACATACACCTTTCTCAAAATATAACCCGTTCTGATTGGCATGAGTCATCCTCCAGTTGGAAATAAAGCAGTTTTATTTTATCTCTATTCAAAATGAGAATATCAGAATCATAGCTGCCCTAATAAAGTTAAGAGGAAAAGAAGAAGCTTCTGAGGCTAACACTGGATTGGACTAAAAGCAATGTTGCATCTCCAGTGACCGTAAGTAGGCAATAGATGTTTTTGCAGTAGATAGGAAGAAATTGATGCTAAAGAGTTAGCAATTGTAATTTATAAAGAGAAGTTTTTACAAGTTTTTAGCAAACCAACCACACAGAGAAAGATTTATAATTTGGGCACGATTCTTCTAGGTTAATCTATTCAAATCTCAGATTTTGGGGACACTCATTTGTATATTTACAGTCCTTTTTGTATAATTTTTGCCTCATAAATTTTAAGTTAAAATACCTATTATTTTGTTATTAAATATTATTTTCTAAATTGTTTATCACTATAATTTCTTCAATCATTACTTCATCAAATTTTACAGTATTTCTGGTTGCTCAATTCCCCAAGGTTACTTGGGAAATTTAAATTTCATACTTCTTTGCAATTGTGTTTAAATTATTTGCTACAAATTATATTTCATCTTTTGATTTAGCAATAATTACTTGATTATCTTCAGATAACATCAATCTAATTATTTTCTTACTTAAGAATTACATGTCCCTATCTAGTCTCAATTATTGTTTGAAAATAATTCATTGACATGTGAAAATATAATAAATGAGAGTCTCGACTTCTACATATCATCTTTATTCATTAGCATTTTTCTATCCATAAATAAAATTCAAGTTTCTGTAGATGTCTAGATCCTACTGAGTGATTATAAAGCCATTGTAATATTGTCCTGTTTCCCCAATTCCCGTATGTGCTAAGCTATGTCTTAATCTATCAGTTTAATTTCTCATATTTTGTGACAGGCAAGTATAGTGATTATATCCTCCCAATATTTTTCTTTCTTTCACTTCTAGAATGGAGCCAACCCTATTAGTTTCAGAGATTGTTGCAGGGAAGAAAACAGAAGCTGCTAAATTCAGTAGCTCTCTTTCAGCCAATAGGCAAGGCAATATTTAGTGTTCTGGAGGAATAACTGAGAGAAAAAATGAAAATTTAAGACAAAGGGAGAATAAAGGAGGAAAGCTCAAGAACTGGGAAATTGAGGGAATATCCAATAGTAGAGGAAACTTGGATACTGTTTCCATTGAAGGTCATATGAGCTAAAAGTGACTTATTAAGAGTAAATATTTGTCAACTATTGAAAGACTTTGAACTAAAGATGGCCCACTGGGTATACGTACTGTCTTCTTCTCATTAGGAAATCTTGGAAAATATAGAAAATGGTACCACATATTATTTTCATACTTTTCCTTACCAATCTTCACCAGGTGTCTTAGTTTGCTGGGGCTACTGCAACAAACTGGATGGTTTAAAATAAGAGGAGTTTATTGTCTCACAATTCTGGAGACTAGAAGTCCAAGTTTTACATTTCTTAAGTGGGTAGTATTCTGGCAGTGATGTGGTGGTAATCTATAACCCAATTTCTACTTCTATTACATGGCTGTCCCTCTGTCTCTGCATCAGTCATCTGTATGTCTGCCCAAATTTCTTTTCTTTATAAGGACTCTAGTCATATTGTATTATGGTCCTCCCTAATCCAATTTGCCCTCATATTAGCTAGTAACATCTTCAAATATCTTATTTACAAATGATTTTGCTTTTCACAGGCCCAGAGTTAGGACTTGAACGTGCCTTTTGGAGGGATACATTTCAACCCATAACAGCAGATCATTTCCATTTTGAGTTCTGTGGGATAACAAAATAATCACTGGAAGCCACCTGCTTTGTGTTGGACTATTCATTCTGAATTTTGATCCACATATTTATTATTAACCATTTTCACAAACAAGGGGTAGGGACATATCTCAAAGTTATCTTTTATTCATTCTCTCTGTCCCTTCCTTCTTCATTTTCCACATCCTCTTGCCATAATTACTTTCAGTAGCCATTAAATTTGTATGCCAGTGATATAATATTCTCATGTCACATTGCCAATACCATAAGCTGTGCATTTACATGATAAATTCCATTTATTGAACCCTTATATTTATTTCATCATCTCTTCTGTAAAACTGTGAGATCCTCAAGGTCAGGAACTAGGCAGCATTTATTTTTTCATTCACATCTACAGAGACTGTATTCTCAGATTCCATAAAAATACGATTTATTACTTAATATACTAATTCAATAAACCTGCCTTCCTAGAGAATCTGTTGAGTGGGTACCAAACTTCATGATCACAGGTCTTTGGACTATAGATCCAATGGAAGCTGTGACAAACAGATTCTCTGCTGGAAATTTGAAATTGGGGCATGCAAAGGGACTTGTAACACTCAACCACAAGAGCTACCTGCATCAGACCCTCATATACAAGCTTATATTAAATGTTATGCAAACCCAATATCAGGTCTCCCCTTCCAATGAGAATTTTGCCTCTCTAGTATTGAAATCATGACTTTAGAATTGAAACTGCTATTTTGGCCTATGTTTGTGTGAAAGGCATTCCAAGAAAGAAGAAGTAGAATGGAGCAGATCCTCAGAGTAAAGCCAACAAGGTACCATGTATAGAAAGAAAGAGAAACTCTGCCTTGATTCCAGATGACTTTCCATTCCTGGTCTTTTGTAAAGTCCAGCAATACTCATTCACTTGGTTTTAGTGAGAACAGCCTACATCATGACAATAGATTCTGCAAACCTATGTATCAAGAATGAATTTTTGTTTCCTGAAGCCAAATGTTATAAAACTATGACATTTGGTTTACTAATTTTTATTTTTACAATCAAGATCTAGAAAATTTAACACAAAACCACTATCTTGACTTTTTTTTTTTTTATCATTTCCTAATAGTTTAATTCCATGTGTGTATATTCCATGTGGTCTATTACACTGTAAAATGCTTTATCTGTGCTCTCTCCTTGGAGTTAAATTTAAGTTTTATTATGTGAATTTTTGTTGTTCTAAATATTATATGATCATTCATGAAATGCACTGGCTTTCCTCTCAAGCCTTACATCTCTCCAAAACTGTATGCTTCTGTCCAACTTGGATCACAAGTTTCCCTCAAAATACCATTGTCCTTGTGTCTTCCAACTTTGGCTCATGTTCTAACACACTTGGAAAGCCTTTCCCAACTCCCCAACATTCACATGTTGACACTACTTCCCACCTTTCCCATGACAAGTTCCATTTTCCTCCTTTTCCAAATTGAGTTCCTACTCACTTTTCAAGCCTATCCTCTTATCTAAAGAAGACTTCATTAAAGCCACAGGGATGATTTAATGATTCTTCTTATTTGTTTAAGTAGCCTTCTGCATTATATGATAGCTTGTGCTTATCACAGCACATTACTGTGTTTGTTTATTACCTATATCTCCCACTAGAGTACAAACTTTGAGCTTGATCAGGGTTTTATTCCAGGTATGTAACACACAGCATTAAACACATTAAACTTTAATGGAATTAGCTTACTGATGTCTTGTCTTTTCTTGTACTATTATTTTGACTTACAAAGTTAGTCCCAGATTCATCTATAGTCTATTCAGCTATGATCTGTGGTTTTTATGTTAAAGTTTGCATTCAGTATCGCTGATATTAATACTTTAACTGCAAATAGTTGTATGCAACCATAATCATCCATCTTTCATTCACATGTAAAGTCAAATGAGGCAAATATTCTCACTTTATAGAAGAAAATCAGAAAGTAAACAGATTATTTTCTTTATCCTATGTCACAGCAGATCAATATCTAAGCCCAGTCTTCAGTGCCCATCTTTTAGATTGTGGTCGTTCTTAGTCAAGCTATTAACACTTATTTGCTTAAATTTCTATTTTAATCTGTTTAATTAAATGGTTTCATTAATAAAATACTTTTATAATTTAATATGTCAATTTAATTTTAATATAATTTCACTTATTTTCTGATTTATTTAGTCATTACCACTAACAATCATTATTAAAACCAATATTAAATGATGGATTTTTGCTTTTTACTTCCATGTAAAAGCAATCCTTTGGCTTTGTGGCTTATTACACTTTCTCTTCTTAAGTTTCTCTTTTGGTAATTACAGTCTAATATTTAACTTATTCTTTCTTCATGTCTGAATTTATACTTAAGTTAGAGAAATTGTAAAAAGTAATTCATGTATTCACAAATTAAGGTGTATTAGTTACTACATTTTTTCTGAATACTAACATACAAAAATATTAAGGCACATTTGATGTACACATCAATCATATGACTCATATGAATTTCAGTATAGTTAAAATATGAAGAACATATACAGTCATGTCAAAGTGACTATACCATCAGTGAATTAGAAAATAGATGGAAAAATCCCTTTACTGACAAATTTTCAAGGTACAACTCCATAGACAAAAAAAACCCCAAAACAACAAAAAACACACACACCTATATGCAGAGAAAACTGATGGCAATAGTTCTTGATTTTATAGTTTCTTTGGATTAAAAAAATGCGGGCAATTTATGAATAACCTTATGGAAATGAACTACTTAGCTTATAGCAGAGGTTTCCTATCTGTCTTTCTTTGACCACCCTATTATTTACACTGGCCATATCAACAGTCATAAAGATCCTCTGTTATTTCTTTGAAAATAAATATATAAGAAAACACTGTGTTTCATTTTTAGCTCCTGAAATTAGACAAATCATGGTGCCAATCATGTAAATTTGGGTATATTATTTAACCTCACATAGGTATTAGTTATCTATTGCTGTTTTACAAATTTTTCCAAACTTAATCGCTTAACTAGCAATTGTATTACCTCACAGGTGAGTTATCACAATTAAACTTCTTAACTAGATCCTGTTTTTAAACCTGTACATTTAAAAAAAGTTATTAGCCTCTTTTCCCTTCCTCATCTCTCAATACTCCATCTCAATTCAATAGCGGCTACTTTGAGGGTGAATCAGACAAAGGGTTTACATGAGATAGCAACAACCTTAAGCCCATTTTTACTAGTAGATTCACAGCCTTAATTAAGTGAGGCACCAGCTTTACATCTTGCTAAATCTGCAGCTTCACAGGAGTACTTTTAATTGCTTCAGTGTTGGATACAGAATTAGTTGAAGAACTAAAGTGCTCATTTGATGCCCACTAAGTCAACTCCAATTGCAAACCACTGGCAGAGAGCTTCAGACTTAATAAAAACTGTTTTCTCCATCATTGTTTACAGATGGGATACCTCATGACAAAAATGATCTTTGATCATTTCATTGCTAAAATGGTAAGAAGAAACAATCACAACACTGATTTCATACGTTTTTCTTTAACTTCTCTTTCCACATGCTTGGCACAAAGTCTGCTACTGTTTTGCTCGCAAGGTTCGTGTCTCTTGACATAACACCTAACGGGAGATTGGGAGATAAAGTTAATTCTGGCTAGTAAAGAGCTGAGTTTAAAAAAAAAAACAAAAAACCATGGTTCAATTACTAAGGAAGAAAGTAAAATGTACAGTGACTCTTATAATAAGAAGATTTTCAACTAAATTCAACTTGGAAATTATTTTTTTTTTGAAATATAATTTTTTTCTTTATTTTTGAAGATTTAGATTACGTAAATGTTACATCTAAAATATAGGGGGATTCCCATATACCCCACCCCCTTCCTGCTCCTATACTTTATCCCATTAACAACATCTTTCATTAGTGCTATACATTTGTTACAGTTGATGAACACATATTGAAGCATTGCTACAAATCATGGTCTATAGTTTACATTATGTGTTTTACATTTGCACCACACAATTTTATAAGTTTTGACAAAATGCATAATGGCTTGTATCTGTCATTACAATATCATGCAGAACAATTCCATTGTCCCCAAAATGCCCCATATTACACCAATTCTTCCCTCTCCCTCTCCTCAGAACTTCTCGTGACCACTGTCTTTATATCAGTGTTACAAGTTCTTCCATTACTAGAATAATATAAGTCTACTTTAGTCCATAGTTGCATTGCCCCCTTATGTTTGTTCCTCTGGATTGAGAATTTGGAGATGGTCATTCCCACTCTGCTTTTGATTGAAAGGGGGCTTAGATCCCATGGAGCAGATGGATGGATCTGTCTTGTTTGCATTTGGATACTCTTTGTTTTTGGGAGTGGATGTTGTCCATCATCATCTTTTTGTAGTTGTCCTTGGTGAGTCCAATGAACTGAAGAGTAGATGTTGGCTGCAACTCTGCTGTGATTCAGGGCTCAACCAGCTAGATTTAAGTCTCTGGGACATATATTTAATGGGTATAGTGCTAATTATAGGTTCAAATAAATTGGGCAGAAGAACCATGTGTAGGAAAATTATAAATGAATCTAAATCTGATACATTGGGGAGATGAGTTATACAAGGAAAGACCCATTGATGAGGTGCAGGTTTCCTGGGGTTGTCTGCCCTCCCTATAGTGTCTAGATGTCTCTAGAGTCCTCAGGATCACCCCTACTTGAGGCGCTGTTTACTGCGGCAGTCAGTGAGATCCTCCTGAGATGTGTATAAGCATAACCTGTGAAATGACCTCCCGACTTACTTTGAAATCTCAGCCATAGAAAGTCATTTGTATTTAATATTTTCCCCTTTTTGTCTAGGTATTTTTAAAATGCATCATTAGTTGGCACTTGGTATTACTCCCTCAGAACAGGGAGGGTCATCCCTGTAAGTCATGTCTCTTGTTAGGGGAAGGGTAGTGAATTTATATGCTGAGTTTGGCTTAGAGAGAGGCCACATTTGAGCAACAAAGAGGCTTTCAGGAGGTAACTCTTAGGCAATATATAATACTAAGCTAAGTTTCAAATTTCACATGAACAAGGCTCATAAGTACAAGCATCAATAATAAGGGCCTGACATATTGGTCTGTCCTCCTTTGCTAGGTACTGCCCATGTACTCTGGAGATTCTTGCCACTCTTGAGAGAATGTAGAAGGACTCCCTAAGTTGGAAATTCAGTATTCCATCATTTATTCTTTGGGCCTTAACCCACTGAGACAACACCCCATGAACACTTATTCCATAGAGGCATGCCACAGGTACACCCCTCCTACACACCTGCCTACCACTGACACCCTGCACCAGTGATCCCCCATGCCACTGTTGCAACCTCTCTGCAATTCAAAGCCTCCATAGAAGCAAAGCCAACAAAAACTAATAATAAAATTTGAAAAATTTAAATATATATATTTTTTGCATTGTGCCTTTCATCACAAGATGTTACCTTTTATGTATTTTGACAATTTCTTCTGTATGTTCCCCCAGTGTCTTATTTTTTTCACTTTATTTTCCAAAAAATAAGGCAGAAAAGACATATAGACAATATAGGGGATTCACATATACTCCTACTGCACATCCTTCACTCCCAATATCATCCTACATGAGTATGGTACATTTGCTACAATTGATGAACAAATATTGAAGCATTATTACTAACCACAATCAATGGTTTTACATTATGGTTTACCTTTTGCACCGTATTCTTTTATAGGTTCTGACAAAATGTATATTGGCCTATATCTCTCAATGCAAGATCATGCAGAACAATTCCAATGCCCCAAAGATGCCCTATATTCCACCTATTCTTCCCTCCTTCCCCTCAGAACCTCTGGCAACCACTAACTTTCAATTTTTGATGAATAAGGTTCATAGTTACATGCATTAATTTTGAGGGCTTGACATACTGGTCTGTTTTCTTTTATTATGTGCTGCCTATGTACTCGAGATATTCTTGCTCCTCTATTTGAAAATGTAGCAGGGCTTCTGAAAATGGGAGTTTAATACTTCTTGTTTATTGTGTGGGTTTCCACTCACTGAGATAACACCCTATGCCAAGGTGAACACATTCGTATTCCATAGAAGTATGTCCCAGGTGCACCCTTCCCATATGTCCCCCCACCACTGATGTCCTACACCAGTGACACTCCCCTGCCATATTTGCAAAAAAAAGCCAAAACATTCCCACCAATGTAGTTTCAACCACAGACTTACAAAACCCCAGAGTTCACCTGTTCCTTCTTCCGGTCCTCCCCTCAGTTCCACAGACAGTCCATCCCAAACCCCCACCTTGCTCACATTCACATTCCAACATCTTCAACCCTGCTTACATCCGTGCACCACCATCACATCCCTCCACTGCCAAATCACCCCCATCTTCCACCTTATCATGGGTTTTACCCATATTGAGCATTGGCTCACCCTACTCTACTCCCTTTCTGTGTCATGATAATCTACCTTCTAGACTCTAGCTCTGTAAATCTGCTCAATAGGCTTAGGTCTTATCAGTGAGGTCATGCAATATTTGAAATTAAAAGTTGAAAATAATTATAAGTCATGACCTGTTTATAAGATTCTCTTTCCACAAAACTGTATCTAGATAGAGAAGTAAATCAATGGGTAGAAAATTATATAGAAAGACATGATAAATATACACAGAATATACAGATAGAGATTAATGCAATAAATTTCACAAATAAAGTGACTATGAAATTTAAAATATAGCAGATGGTCTCCCTTGCTCACATATGCATACAAAAATTCTAAATTTAGCTATCAGCAAGTGAAGTTACCTTAAAACACCTTAGAAGATATTTATGAGTGTCCTCAGAGAAGAAATCTAGAAAGGATTCTTTTTGCTTTTCAAAAATTATACTAAATTTATCTTTCTCCTCCAGTATTCCTTGTCCAAGCTCAGGGATGTATCTTGGCTAATATGCCTGTCATTCAAAAAGAAATTCATTTTTGTCTGATGACTGTTTCTTATGGATGGATAACATGAAAGAAGAATCAGGAACAAGGCAACTAATTAGAGAAATTAGATGCTGTGTGTTGTCTGAATCTCAAGAGAATTCTTTGCTACATATAATGTAATTTAAAGAGACAACAAAGTATTTATGCATTTCTGTTTTCTGAACTACAATGAACATGCTCCATCATCCTTAAGCTTCACTCTTATTAGCAAACTCATGTTAGAAGCCATATGAATTTGTCAAGAACATGTATAAATTGGAAGGATTTCCCAGAGTTTTCCAAAATAGAAAATACACATAGCAATTGTAAATAATGATTGTTTCTTTACCTTAAAATTAAAACACTATCTAGGGGAAATATGTATAGAATTCATGGGGAAATAACTTATGTAAATTAAAATATAATGATGCAGAATATAAGCTAATTTTTTTCACGCAAATTTTAAAAATTTCATGAACCTTAAATACTCTAAAATTTAAACATCCTATTAAATATACCTACATTTAACAAAATGAAAAAGTTTATAGGAAAGCACAGTATGTCTCTCACACCCAAATTCTTCTATAGTTCTCTTTATTTCATTGAACATTAAGGAAGTATGAAAATTAGTCAGCTATACCTGAGAATTAATGATATATATTTGACTCAAAATTTTATATGGAAAAACATACACAAAATAAGAGAAAGTAAAAGTAATAATTTCACCTCTCCTGGTTATCAAAACTAGAGGTCTCCATTGTTAGTGATAGATCCATGTAGCTTCAGTATAAATTAGCAAGGAAAGAGAAAATTCTGATATATAATACTTGATTACAAGTTTTGCTCCATGGGAATAGGTGATGAAATGACTTTTAGTCAATCGTTAGTAAGAGAAGTTAATTTTATAAATATTAAATGGAAGGCTTGCTTCTTGCCAAGGCTGGTAGCATTCTGGCTGGCCAGCTGTCCTTAGATTTTATGGCTTTCCCATCACCTGTCAATGTCCTCTCTTTTCTCTCCCAGGTTCCAGTTGATTTCCAGATTTGGGATCCTCTCCATGGCTTTCTCTTTTTGTTTGAAAATCCTCTGCTTATAAAGGACTCCAGATTAAGGCCTAATGTCATTCAGTTTGTCCAACCTTAACTAAAACAACATTTCCAAGAGATCCTGTTCACAATGCTTTTACACCCATAAAAATGCAGATCAAGTCAAAATTGGGGTACATAATTCATTCTACCACAGGAATTCATATTGTTTTCCCCTTTTTTGTAAAAATTTTTATGACTATTTCTTCAAGTAGTTTTTTTTTTTTTTTTAACTGACGCTGATTCTGAATCCACTTGGGTTGTATTTATAAACCTCATGACACTTTTATACTGTTTGTCTTTTATATTACTTGTATTTTTGTATTATGACTTTTTTAGATTGCATCCTTCTTGAGAATAATTTTTTTAATCTACTACTTAACCAAGCATTACACATAGCCAATTTTAGATTGGTGTAACTAATTTATTTATACTTATTACTATATATAGTATGACCATAATGAAAATTTATAAAAAAGGAAATCAAACAAAATGAAAGTAAAACAAAAACAGTCACAGAAACAAAAGAACAAAAACAAGATGTTAGAAATATACCAAAATATATCAGTAATTAAAATAAATGTAAATATAATTAAATATTCAAGGTAAAAGTAGAGTGTCTGGTTCTAGTAACTATGGCCTCACATAGAATAAATGCAAATGTGAAACTGCTCTATATTCTGTATTTATAGAGTATGTATTCCTTTAATTTGGGGCATTATTTATTTTATTTGATATATTTATAATGCTACTGTTTAAGTTTCCTAGGTGCAAAAAAAAATACCAAACAATGAGTTAGCATAAACAACTGGAATTTATTGCCTCATGGTTTTGAGTCCAGGAGATGTCCAAAATCAAGGAGTCAGCAAGGTGACTTTTTCTCTTAGAAGCCTGAGGCATTCTAAGACTGGATGTCAGAGATCCTTGGGTCGGTCCTTGGCAATGCACATAGTAGAAACTTATTTCTCTTCCAGATACTCTTGACTTCCAGCTTCTTGTTTCCCATGGCTTTTCTACCATGTCCTATTTCCTTTGCTTCTAAAGACTTCAACATTATTGGATTGAGGCCTACCCTGCTCTGTTTGGGCACACTTTAACTAGTAACTTCTTCACAGCTCCTATTTACAGTGGGTTCACATCCACTGGACCAGGGGTTGGAACCTGAACATGCCTCTTGTGTTCAGATTGAATGTCCAACAGTTACCTTATAGACTGACAAAACAAATTGATATAAACTCTATTTAAAGTGAATACAGTGTAGGAGAGGGCCTGAAGGGTGGCTATCAGATAAATAATTAGGCAACAAATACATGCAACATTCAAAGAAATGTGTGAGGAAAGGGTGTTGGGAAGATGGAAAAAATATGTGATTTGGCGTATGGCTCTGGCTCAATCCTTCTGGATCCTAATATTAACTTTAATATGTTGGGTTTTGAAACATTTTGCAAGATAATTAATTGCCTTCTGCTTTAATTTCCTCATTTGTAACATGAGTAATATTGATAATAATAGCACATACTTCATAGACAAAGTCAACTACATAATTTCTGGAGCCCAGAGCAAAATGAAAATGTGGGGTCTTGTGTTCAAAACCAAGAAAAAGAGTGCAGAGATACTAAAGTATAAAGTTTTCCATTAAAATACTTGTTTCTTACAAAATATAATAGAAAAAATAGTAATGATATATGAGTTACAGTAGACTTACAAATTGCAAAATATGTATTTGGTGACATAATTTTATGTTACACAATAATAACACTTTATTAATATATCTTGATTGATTGTCAGATATTGATAGCTCACTTTTCTGCAAATTCATTCATTAGCTATCAAAATTTGTATTTTTAACAATTTCATTTTCAATTATATTAATTTAAATATCTTTTGTTCATGTTATAGTACAAATAATTTTTATGATTTCTAATTTTAGAAGTACAGTAATGCAGGTATAGTTATTACTGAAGCTATGGAGAGTAGCTTATATGCTGTGACAACATTGGGATATATTTCTCATAATGATTTTGAAACAAATTTTAGTACACCCAGTATGAATGTTTATTGCATAAAAATTTTTCTGAAAAGATTCAACTCTTTCTACAAATCAGTTTGAATTTAATTTTAAATGTAAATTTATATAATAACATTTTAATGTTTCCTCTGACATTCCTTCTAACTCATGGGTGTATTCAAGTATTCCAAAGTGGTTTTATTAGTTCAACCACCCTGATTATCCATTCTATCATGAATATTCAATTACAATGAAACCTTGAATTTAAAATTGTCGTTCTCATCAATAAGTGTTCATTTAAAGTTTCATGTGAAAATATTGTTCTTTTGGTCAAATGTGTTGATTTTCAAATTTAACTTTTATTTCTAAGCCTGTGAATATTTGCTTTGCGATATTACAGTTGTTTTAGAAACAGAGATTCTAAAATGTTTGAAGAATTTTAAGGCATTGCTGATATGCTTTATTGCAATGCCTATGCATAAACCTTTACTATTTAATAATTTACTAACAATATTTACTGCCTAAGTTTCAGCAATTCCTGTACTGCTGCTCAGGCCAAAGAGTGAATGTGCTGAAGTAACAGGGACAGGCTCCAGAAATGGAATGGCAAGCAAGTCTCCTACCACAGTTTCCAGCACTTTCACCATGCAGAGCCTGTCCTCTCTTGGGGCCATGGTTATTGCTGCTTCTGTTACTGCTTTTGCCCTAGACACTGCCAGTCTGAGTCTAGCAGCATCTGGTCCTGGCCACCCCTTTGTCACTCTGAGGTGCCCCAAACTGCCCCAAGCATGCATACTGGCAGTACTGCATACTGCCCACTGCCCTTTGAGCTGATTGACCTGGTGCTCACACACATGCTCCATTAGTCCTTTGTACTTCACTTACAAAACACAAATATGAATATAAAATTTAAAAAATTCAAGATGGTTTCAGTAGATCATTTAACTAAGCATAAGATCCTTTCTGAAAGCACAGCCCTTTGATACCTCACAGGTTGCATGCCCATGAGTCAGTCCTGCTTTTTGAGTTAGAAGATCATCCAGTGAAATCTAGAAGTGCCCAATATAGGTTAGATGGCATTTTAGCAGTAGTACATATCTCCAATGCAAAATACTCACAATTTAACTATAATGTTTATTTTAATTTTACATAGTAAGATTTTTAATCATAGTGACTCATACATAATTTTTTCATAATTGGCTTTATATCCTACACTCTTTTATGAAACATGACATGCATAATAACTATAATTTTTACCTTCATTGGATTATTTGAAAATGTGATTTCATATTTGAAGAGGCCTAATATGATCTATTAGATCATCTATCATGGATAACAGTCTACTTCCTAGTTATTTTTCTTAAAAAATGATTTTTTAACTCAATGTTCCAGATTATCACTAAATTCACTGACTCTCTTATAAGAGAGTCTCAAGGATAACTATAGAACTGCTTAACTTAATGGACTGTCATGTATTTGAAATCTGAGAAAATTTTATGGTAAGATTCATGTATATTCTTTTGTGGATAGTGAAAATGTCAATGAGAAGCATGATATTGATAATTGGCATGTTCTGTTGCACAAACAGCATGCTTCTGGTAGCAAATATCTCTTATCTACACTTCTACTTCTTACTATTAATTCTTGCATTAAACCTTTCATTATTAAAGAATTCAAAAACAATACAAAACAGTGACCTAGAATGTTGGGTTTATTGCTGTACCATCACTACACAGAACTCAGTAAGTATGTGTTGAAGGAATAAATGAATAACTGGTGGGATCTCATGTAGTCCATGGGGTTGGAAGACCATATTATCTTGTTATTTAGTATTTAGGATGATGTGCTTAGAGTCCTTTTCTAACTTTATCTATATTTAATAGAAATTTTAGCATGGATCTTGGTGATCAGTGTCTTATTTTTCCAGCTGCTAAAACAAATACCGTAAAACAGGTTGGCTTAAACAGTGGAATTCCATTGACTCACAGTTTCGAGTTTAGTAGAAAACCAAAATTGAGGTATCAGCAAGGCAATGTTTTCTCCCTCAAGATTGTGGAGGTTTGAGACTTTTATTTCCAGGGGAAAGAGATTAGCCAAAGTTTAAACCATCTGTATAATGATATTTACACAACTGAACCCACCCTCTAGCCTTTTTGTCTTACCTAAGGAGAGGAAATGCTAAGAAACACTTGTGTAGGCCAAAGCACAGAAATACAGACTATTTAATATCTCTGACTAAAACCTGAGATTTAAGAGTAAGATTACAGTACTTCCCCTTGCTTCACCTTGCCACCACACCAACAGGTATCCTGCAAAATAATTGTAGATTACAACTGATAGATTTGCAAAGCACAGACTCTACTTAAGGATGGATACTAAGAAACTCAAATACAACAACAGAAACTTACTCAAAAACACTTGAGGAATTTGAAAACTCTGGTACCTGTACTGGGGTAGATTGAATTATGTACCCCAACAAACACATGTTCTTAATCTGTATCCCTGTGGGTATGAACACAATGAAAACAGGAACTTTAGATGATGCTATTTTTAATTAAGGTGTGGCCACTTGAAGCAGGACAGGCCTTAATCGGGATTACTAGAGGCCTTATAAAAAGAGAATACCACAGAAAGAAAGAAAAAGCCAGAGGAAACTGCAAGAGCACACACAGAAAGAAGAGGACTTCAACATGTAAGAGAGGCAGAGATAAAACACAGAACCCCAAAAATTTCTGGCAGCCAGCTCCAGAATTCTACATACAGACTTTGGGGAAAAAGCTCCACCTTGCTGATATCTTGATTTTGCACTTCTTCTAGTCTTAAAACCATGAACCAATAAATTACTGTTTTTTATTCAACCCCTTCTGTAGTATTTGTGATAGCACTTTGGCAAACTAAAACAGTTTAGTACTACAGCAAACATGAAACTCAGTCCAACTCTTCCAGATTAACATAAAACCTCACACTAAAGATCATTTGCCTCAATTGCTATTACCTAATTCATTCATATTTCATCAAAACATTACAAGTCATGCTAAAAGGCAAGGAAAAAAAACACAAAGACAGATTATATGTAAAGTAATGGAGAAAGGTTTACTATGCTAACACTAACCAAAAGGAAACTGAATTAGTTATTTTAATTTCAGAAAAAGCAAACTTCAGAGCAAGGAAAATGATCAGGGAAAGAGAGGCATCACATAATAATAAAGGGGTCAATTCTCTGAGGAGACAAACTAATCTTTAAAAACACACACTGAACAACGGGGAATCAGAATATATGAGAAAAAAACTGATAGAATTGCAAGGAGAAACAGAAACTGCTATTTTAATTAGATACTTCAACCTAAGTCTTTCAGTACTTTATAGAACAAAAAGACAGAACTCACACAGCTGGCCTGAACAATAGCATTAATCCACTTTATTCTAATTGACATTAATAGACTATTCCAGCCTAAGTAGCAGAATACACATTCTTCTCAATTGACATGGAAACTTCATCAGTATAGACTATATTCTTGGTCATAAAACACATCTTACCAGATTTAAAAGAACAGAATTTATGCAAAGTTGCTGGATCATAATGGAATTAAACTAGAAATTAATTAAAGTGAAGATAGCTGGAAAATTCCCAAATATTGGGAGATAAGTTTGTTGGAAGTCTTTCCATTCTAGTTGGTGGGAATGTAAACTATCCTTGGCCCTATGTATGTCTCACGGTTTGCTTTATCAACTTGATCATTTCTGATCTTTCATGTTCTGGTCTTTCTCTGGACTTAGTTTTCCTGCAAGTATGTGCTGATCGGGATTCAGCTGTAGTCCTGAAGGAAACCCTCTGCTCATATCCACAGTTCTCTCTCTCTTCTCTCTCTCTCTCTCTCTCTCTCTCTGTGTGTGTGTGTGTGTGTGTGTGTGTGTGTGTGTGTGTGTGTGCTGCTCTATTATTTGGTCTTTGCCCTGTGAAGTCTAGCTACCTTAATCTCTATGAACTCTTCACTGTGCTTCCTCAACTCAGGGATACTGCCAGATTCTATTTGATTTTCCTGCTTCTGTGCTTTTGCCTGGAATCCCCTTTTGGTAACCTGGAGCAATTGTATGACTCACCTTGTTTATTCTCTAACTATCAGTGTCTTGCCCTGCTTATTGTCCAATATCTGAAAATATTTGCTTCATGAATTTTGTCTTTTAATTTAATTGTTTAAGGTGGAAAGGTAAATTTGGCCCTTGTTATTTCATCATGGCAGGAAATGACAAGTTCAAGAAAGCTTGAGTAGACAAATAGTATAAGGCAGAGTTTCTTAACCTTTTTTGTTCCATGGACGCTTTTGCCAGTTAGTTGAAAACCAAGAACCCTTTCTCAGAATGTAGCAGCACATAATTTTATGATACTCAACTAGCGTCGGGTCTAACAACTATCAATTACTAAGTATGGATGAATTTAAGTGATTTTTTGAGATATGCAACAACTGAAATGTGATATGAAATGAATACTACTGTAATTGATTGCATACATTCATAAGTGAAGGAAATGCAAGATTTCAGCTAGAGGTCAGAGAAAATAAAGATAAAAAGTTGATTTTTTTTTCAGTTCAAGCTCATGGAGCCCCTGAAATCTTTCCATGGACCGCTTGGCAGAAGAAGCCCTGGTATAAGGGAAAGAGACAGACCTGAGAATTTTCAAGGAGTAAAACTAATAGGACTTGGTGGTTTAATTAGATACAGGCGGTAAAGGTAAAACTAGAACAACCCAGTTTTCTACATTTTACATGGGCAAAATTTCTCATGTTTTTTTAGGCTCTATCTCTGTTCCATCCTTTGCCTTCATTTAACATTGTTATGTAAATATTTTTCTACTAATATTTCTTTTGCATATAAGTCAATTCTCCAACACCCAGTTCTAGACCACTACAACATCTAATCAGCATTTGAACAAATTTTAATATATTAGTGTTGATAGATTGGTTTCACTGGATATTGTTAGAGGACTGAATATCTGTTTAGAAAACATATTGACCATATGAATGGAGTAAGTGGCCATATGTGATAGGGAAACTCTTGCTGTCCACTGTTGTTTTAAAATATTTTTGGAATGGATTTACATTGTCAAGATGAATTCTAAATATACAAAATAACCATTTGTTAATTCAGGTTTAAAACTGTTATCTGGAATTGAATGATGAAACTAATTGATATTAAAGAAAGGAGAATCTTTTGTTGTTATACAAATATAAATTGTATATAATAAAATTATTGGAATGTGGGACACTACTGTATGAAGATGAAAGATACGAGAGTAGAAAAGCATAGATAGAAAATAGGTTTTCCTAAATAAAACATAGAACATATATCCCCAAATGAAGGTATTCCTGGTTCAATCTCTGAATCAATCATTCTTTGAATATTAGTGAAATAATATTTTCACATATCCTATTCTCCATGGATTGGAATAAATTTATGTGGGACTAAATTTTGAAATACAATTGTGAATTGTTATTTATTATGAATCAACAAATGATCCTGTCACAAAACCTGTTTGTTTTCAAGTTCAATTCTTCTCAGGGAATTAGGAAAATATTACCTTATATTCCAATCTAATCATATTTTTCAAAAGGAATGGTAAGATATGGGAAAAAGTATGACTGCTTCCAACTTCCCTTGACTTTCTCAATATTCACACAAATACACACACACACACACACACACAATTGCTGAGGTTTTGTTTCATGTTAACAAGATAGATAGAATGGCATCTTATTCCGTGATAATTTTGAAATATTCTGTTGCTAATGAGATCGAGTGCCACCATGGTTGTCTTCAAAACTCAAAATTCGGAAGCACATATTATGCCCAATACTGACAAGGCAGGAAATATGAACTTTGTATCTTGGAACAAGGAAGAAAATCTCCCTTACTGGTAACTCACTCTAATGAGCTGTAGAGTTCCATGATGACTCCAGATGCTACCAGAATTAGAAACTATATATCCCTTGACTCTGTTTAAGGGAAAAATATGCTAAAGACTGACTACAGCTAAATATGCTTAACTTCAAACCTTCCTGTATAATAAATAGGAGTGCAAATTACCCATAATTAGGTAATGCAATAATGATTTTTTTAGGTAGATGCTCGCTTAGGTTAGTACTTTGCTAAATCAGTTATAACTTTACATTTTTATTTACATTTTTAGTGAAAAATAAATCATCAGGATAAAAAAAATAAGAAAGTTATCAGAATTTAAAGAAAATAATTTTTCAGAACTTGCATAAACTAAACCACCACTCTTTCACTATACTATTTATGTAAAAACATATGTTGTATGTTGATCAGTTATATTTCAATATAAAGAGAATTATTGATTTGAAGGTAAAGATATACATCCATGTGTATGTGTGTGTGTGTGTGTTTATACATCTGTGTGTCTATTGTATCATACATTTATTCACACTATGAGTTGGGCAAATATCAGCAATGCAGATACTTATTTTACTATAATATTGTATTTGCCCTAACTTACTAGATAAAGAAAATATTGCAAGCCTTTCATTTGACATTAGGCTGAAATAATAATGTAAATAGTTACTTAAAGTAATGTTCAGTCTCTCTAGGTAAAAGTGCTTATTATTTCATATTTACCCTCTTATACCCTGCTGTTCTCTAAATTAGTGCCTTTGTGTATAGTTTTGGGTGGAATGGACATGACCTTTAGGATTTGGTGATGAAGTTCACCATAAAAACCCAATGGTTCTTTCTAAATGACTCACTCTAACCTATAAACTAGTTGGCATCATGCACTCCATTTTATTTGGTGGTGACTCATATTGGTGTAGAAGGCAACTCAAGAAAACTAATTTTCTCAAAGCATACTGGCTTGTCCAACTTACTTGATATGATCTGCTCCCGGTTCACCCAGAAGAAGATCCATTCCAAATGTACCATATTCCAAAGCTCCAAATTTTTAGTAGTACAAATGCCACTAAAACTTTCTCAATTGTATAACACTCACCATTGAGCCCTAATGGCACTGGAGAAGTGGTAAGAAAGTTACCACTTTCTGCCTTCCTCTATTTCTGCCTGTCTCTCCATTTCTAATCTTCTTTCATCCTTCATAATACTGCCCTCAATTTGTACTGAAAATATGGACATAGTTTTTTTTAAACTTTCTTTATAACATAACACCTTACAAAATAAAATAACAATGGTCACAATATACACGGCAATCAAGATTCTATGATAGTAGTTCTATTTGTTTTTTAATACTCTGTAAAAAATTAACACAATTTAGTGGTTTAAAACAGCATCCTTTTTCTTTTTTTTTTATCTCACTACACTGTAGTCTCATGGCTGCTTTCTCTGTTCAGGGCCTCACAAGGCTATAAACAAAATGTCAGTGAAGCTGTGTTCTTATCTGGAACTCAGATTCTGCTTCCAAGTTCAGATAGTTTTGACTGGAGTCAGCTCCTTGGAGCTGTAGGCTGTGGTCCCCATTTCCTTCCTGGTTGTCAATCAGTGGATGGTTTGAGCTCCAGAAGTAGCCATGTGGTCTCCTCCATCTTCAAACCTAACATAGGATAATCTCCCTCATGTTGAACCCCTGCCATGCTTCAAATCACTTTTGTAGGAAGAAATCAGGTCCTTCTAAGGACACACCTGATTATGTCAGGTCCACTAAGATAATCTTCCTTTCTTAAAGTCAATTGTGTCATATCAAATAACCAAATAAATCACAGGAATGACTACCCCACCATGTACAAAGCACATTCCACTCTCAAGGGAGAAAGGATTACACAATGGCAAAGACCACTGAAGGTCACTTAGAATTCTGCCTACCACAGTTGTCAACTATCTTGACCTTCAATATGTTTTAGTGAAATTAATTGAATTTAGGGACTTTTTTCTCTAAATAATGTCTGTTTTTCAAACCAACTATCTTGCTGTAGTATATTATTTGGAATGTCAGAAGCTGGATATTCATTTTATTATCCTTGATTTAATTTTTTTCTTGATATAATCTTTGCACTTTCCCTTTCCTTCACCCAAAAACTCTTTCTAAAAATATTTATGTGGTTTCTTCCAACACTTTATTCTAGTTTCTCACAAAATTTTTAATTTTTGGAAAGATTTACCCTGCTATTTGCATATTAATAGCATTAGCTCTATTTCATATTCCCTATCCAAAAAAAATTATAACACCTAAATGTTATATAACATAGTTTATGTGTATGTATTTATTTCCTATATTTCCTTATTCAGAGCAGTTGGTATTTTTTCTTAATTGCTAGATCCCTCAATCAGAGATAAGTATCTTCCACATAATAATTTCACAATGAATATCAGTTGCTGTTCTATGATGCCAAGCATCAGAAATAAAATGTGATGGTTTTAATTTCTTGATATGGTTTAAGAATGTATCAAATTTTTCCAAAAGAAATGTTGAGATTCTTACAGTACCAAAACCAAAAATATTTAAGAATCACAAAAATGTATGCCAATTTTCAATGTCCATAAAAGAGTTTGTTCAATATCAGACTATGTTTGAGATGAGAATAAAGCTACTTAACAAAAATGTAATGGTTAAATCATCAAAAAATGGCTTTGCTAATTACTTTATAGAACAGAAATGAATTCACTTCTAACTGATTCTCCCCTTTTGTAATCATATCCACTATTTTGCATTTATAAAATGACTGCTTTTTTATTTAAATGTAACACATTGAATCACTGACAGAATTTAAAAATATAATTTTGAATAATGTTAAAAGTTTGAAATCTGTTGACAATTCAGAAAAGTAATTAAAGCAATACATGACATTTTCATTCAAGTAACATTGTGTACTTTGATTAAAACTCCTTTCTCAGGAAAATTGAGAACACGGTGATTATGTTTCAAAATGATTAAATGGTATAAAAGAGATTTAGGTCCTACATAATTCACTTAGGAACCAGATTTGTTTATAAAACTTTCTATTAAACATTTATATTACCAGACCCTCCTACTGCAAAAGAAAACACAACTGCTTGAATTTCGAGAAAACTGTCCTCCCATTGACAGCTTTGCCATGCCGTCATCTTATTGACAGTTTCACCATGCCTTCTTCCTATAATCATTTGCAAATTTTTGTAATTAAACAGTAAACAAAATATAAGACTAAATAATAGATAATTGATTACCAACATTCTGTAGACATTAGTACAAATTTAGCCTTTGGTATTATTAAATACCAATGAAGAAACTATAGCCAAAGAGGTTAGGGATGCATAGAAGATTTGATTAGAACCCAGCTGACACCCCTCCACCAGTATAGTGGAACTTCAGTTTATCTTGACCTTCCTAATTTTGTCATAGCTATTGCATTTTTAAAAATAATAGAAAAATAGTGATATCTTAAGTAGTGAGGTTTGAATTACATACTTGAAGGGATATAAAATGTGCATCCATATAAACAAGCACACAGTGCCAGAGATGCACTTGGAAGTTAGATCTAGCATAGTCACGAAGGAATAAAAATATAGATATGACGTTAAAATATTTTCTAATATAACTTAAAATAAGAAGTGAATATGAATATCAAATCTGAACATCACCCTTACAGTTACTTCTCCAAAAAACTTTAATTCCAGAAATCAGGGAATTAAATGATTAACCCTCATAGTGACTGATTCACACCCAAAATAGTAGCAAGTTCAGATAGATATGTTCACAACAGAGAGAAATATATAAATGCTAGGTCAGTGCTGGAGTCATTAGTATGTTGGGGTTATTTAAAAGTTTTAACATATAATATTATCTAAGATAGAGAATACAAAGAAAAGAAAATTAAGATAAGGAGCAATATATGGGAAAAGCACAATATTTAAATGACTGATGAAACTACTGATAAGAAAATAAATCTAATGAAAGACAGAGACTGTGCTCTTCATTGAAGAGTATATATATGTACAAAAATGAAAGATAGGAGAAGCATTAGTGAAATTTTGATAAGAAAGAAAATCAGTTTAAAAAGAAGTAAAAAGTAGGTGAACACTGAAATATTCTGTTATAATAAAATTAATTAAATGTATTAAGATTGCTAATTCAAGGGAGGAAAAAATAGTAATGTAAAGAAGAGTTTGCAGGGTTTTTATATTTGTTTGATAAGAAGAAGAAAGTAAATCAAGACTATGGTTTCAGTAGAATTAAGAATGTCCTGGCAGTCAAAACTCCCAGCTGCCTCATTTGGTGGACCCTTCCTTATTTTGCTCATGTTATAATGAGAACGAGCTACATGTAAATGAATAAAACATTAATTCCTGGAAGAGCAGCACCTTATGGAATCATCTGGTTTTCAGTTTACAGTAATCATTAAGCAAGATCTTGAGGACTTGGGCTTAGGTGGTATTGTTTGGAGCCTGCAAGATTGAAAATTCTGAAGTTTTACTGATTCATTACATTATCTCTAACATGTTCACAGTCAGTGTAAAGAAAGTAAATAATCATAAATCTGAATTTCTTCACCTATTCCTCTCAGTTCTATTGTTCCATGGAAGAAAATCTTAAAACTAGGAATGAGTAATTTACATATAGATATTGTGCATCGATTTTATTTGCAAACCATTTTAGCACCTTATTACCTTGATATGCTTTCCTACGCTAAATTGCCAACAAGCAGTCATCCCTATTGATAACTAAAGGAATAATCAGAGGAGAAATAGAAGGGTACCATCATGAAAAAAAAATAATGAGAGAGGTTCAAGAAGAGCGTGGTCAACATAGCAAAATGCAACAGAGAAAAAGAGAGAAAAGCATGCCTTGGATATGGATGTGTGCCCATTACCATTGCAGAATTCCATATCTAATTTAATGGAAATAAAGGGGTACTAAGAGCACATAATAATCTAAAATCAGAATTGAGGGGATATTATGAATTGAAAAAGAAATGCACAGAAAATTAAACTCAATCTTTTGAGAAGCTCCAGTGGGAAGGACAAAGAGGAGTGGGCAAGAGAAATTCACAAGAGGTGCTGCTTTGAAATTAATTATTTATCTAAAACTGTTATTTGATATTTCAGAATGAGGTGCTAAAGACACATACTCAAAAATCACAGACTGACTCCCAACCTATTGCTGCAATTCATAATGACTCAAATGCACAATAAAAAGGATAATATTTACTTCTTTACAACAATAAACTTATTCAACTTGTGACTTATGAAAGTATCATGAATTTATTTAGAAAAAATGAGAAATACGAAAAAGCGTAAAGTAACAAGTATTGTCAGAAATCTCAAAGACAGTAACAATTTTTACATTTCTGCTTGTGACAGTTTGTATTTGGTGAATCCCAGAAAAGATTGTATTTTAATTAATCCATTCCTGTGGGTATGAGACCCTTTGATTGTATGTGACCTTGATTAGATCACTTGATTAGACCACTTTTGATTGGACTACATCCCCATGAGGCTGGGTCTTTGCCCTTTTACTGTAGCCTTATATAAACAGAGACATGGAGACACAGAAAGAGAGCCCTGCCATTTTGACCTGGCTGTGTGAGAAAGAGGACTTCAAGTTAGCCTACAGCTGCACAAAGAGAATTCCCAAGCAGCTCAAGGATGTGAGGCTCAGGGAGAGATGCCTGATAACCCAGGCGAAAGTAGAGAGACACCAGCAGACCCACTATTTTGCTTCAGCACATGGCAGGATTCCAGGATCTGCTAGCAGCCAACTTTGGTGAGAAAGCATCTCTGATGGTGCCTTTATTTGGACATTTTTGCAGCCTCTGAATTGTAAGTTTTTACCCTAATAAAATTTCCATTACAAAAGGCAACCCATTTCTGATATATTGCATTGGCAGCCATTGGCAAATTAAGACTACTATAATTTCTTTGAGCTTTATTTTTTAAGTTTTTCATGTGGGTGTAAAAGCATATGACTGTTTGTATATAACTTGTTAAAAATTCAGATCATTCTACACATACAGTGATGCATAATGCTATTTCCATTTACAATTATATTATGAGCATTTTTATCACAATAGTACAGTTTAACGACTGCACAATAACATTTTATTTTATTGCTGCATTAAAATTTTACTTTATAATTCATATAATTTGGTGATTTAAGTTTTCAGTATTTCACTTCTATTTAAACTTTTCAATAAACATTTACATTTACATATATATCTTAGTCAGAGTTTCTGTTTATACTTTTAAGGTAAAATTCTGGAATTAATTTACAAGACCATGAAGAGTAAAAATTTAAGTTTTTGAAAGATTTTAAATTCTCAAGTCAGGTTTCACTATTTTTATACTCCCCAGAATTTAAGTGTAGTCAATACCTCTGCACCCTAAAGATAAAAATGTTATTAATAATGTTATTTACTTCTAAATTCTAAATAAAACATTGTTTAAAAAATAGTGGTTTATTTTATTTGCAATTATATATTCTTAAGATTGAAATGTATATATACATTCATTTCTCATTTACTATCTTTATTTTTGATTTTTGAAATGTCTCTTAAAAACTTTCCTAATTTTTAGCCTACTGGACCGTTTCACCTTTTCCTAAATTACTAGATTTTGCTGTATTGATATATTAACCCATTGTCTTTATTATATGTATCAACTATTTCCTGCTTTATAACCAGTTTTTAAATTTTATTGTGCCTTGTATATAAACATTTACAATTTTAAAATCAAAGAATTGTAGCAAGCTACCAATTTTTAATGTTTTACAAAGTCACTCACAGTTTTCAAAAGATGAAAGCAACCCAATTGTCCATCAAACAATGAATGTATAAACAAACAAAAAACATACATTGGAATATTAATCAGCAGTTAAAAAGAATGCAGTTCTGATACATGTGACAACATGGAAGAATCTTGAATACATCATGCTGAGTGAAATAAGCCAGCCAAAAAAGCACAAATGTTTCATGATGCCACTGATATAAAATAATATGAAGAAGCAAATTTATAGAGACAGAAACTATAATAGAGGTTACCAGAGGTTAGGAACAGAACTTAATGCTTATCTGGTACAGCATTTCTAGGTTGAAGGAAAAATTCTGATAATAGATAGTGGTGATAGCAGCCCAACATTGTGAATGTAAGTAAAATCTCTGAATTCTGTATTTGAATGTGGTGAAAGAGGAAATTTTAGACTGAAAATATGTTACTAGAATAATTTTTTTTTAAAAACATAGAGCTGTACACACAAACAGTGAACCCTAATGTGAACTATAGACTATGAGTAATAATACAATTATAATCGTAGTACTTCATCAATTGTAACAAAGTTACCAACTAATGAACAGTGTTAATAATAAGGAAAATTGTGCTTCTGAAGAGGTGTGTAAGGGAACTGTATTTTCTACATGATTTTTCTGTAAACCTACAACTTTCTAATGTAAATAAATAAATAAATACAAAATGGAAGATGCAAAAATGTGGGAAAATCATATTTCCATGTTGTCTGAGGGAAGGTCTTTGCTTTATTTTTCTTCTAAAATATTTTATCAGTTTCACAAGAAATTTTTATTGAATAAGCACCTCTTCTTCAGTGATTTTTCTATACAGAATATTAAAGTATTTTTGCAAAAAATAATCTTTGTTGCTGTTATTACAGTCAGTTAAATTGGAACAATTCCTTGACTTCTATACTTTCCTATTTTCCAATTAAATGACATTAACTTATGTGTTATGGAAAGAGCAATACATTTTTAGAACTCCTCTGTGATAGTAAAGCTTGCTGTGGCCACATAAAAGAACAGTGTGTCCAAGATGGTGCTAATAAGGACTTTGGTAATATGTAGACATGAAGCAGAGATGCACTTGAAAATTATCTTTTGATTGCAAAAATACATGCATATTTCAAAAATTGTACTGTTCAGTGTTTCACAAAAACCCCCTACAACTCTATCTTTTTCACATCTCTTATACACAGGGATTACAAGAAACAAAAGAGAAATAGCAGAAATTGCCCAAGAACTTTTCTCTGATTGTTTGAGAGTAGGTTCAGGAAAACTTCTTGGATAGCTATTAACACATAGAAAAAGCAGTTTGCAAGGTCTTAATTTTTATAGATATCCCAAAACTCCAATGTCAGAACCAATCCCTTAGAAGAGTTTCGATTCAATAATTTTAGCAGTTAAAACTAATGATAACTACAAATTCATAGTCATCTATTATTTATCAGGCACTTAACTTTCACAGTAATCCTATGACATTATGCTACTTTTATGCCACAGGAAACTAAATCTCAGATAGTCAAAGTAACTTGCCAAGGACACAGGAATAAAGGCAGAATCTGTTATCCTCAAATCCAAGGGTTTTAGAGTCTCAGCTGATAACCTTAATCACTCTCATAGACTGAGTCACTCATATTAAAATTCGGAAGTGATGAATATTTAATCAGGACAAAGTCTAAATTAATTTCAATAAATGCTCTTTAAAAAATATCAGGTGTAACCTAGAAATTTGATTTCTTGAAAGTTTTCTCACTTCATTTCAAGGATTTTTGAGGCTCCACATTCCTATTAAAATGGCATTTGTCTAAGTTGGAACCCGCCCCCCCTCCACACACACACACACATGCACGCACACACCAACAAGGAGGCAAATGACACCCATTGCTGGGGTGATTGTGTACTTTAGCACGTAAAGCAAATCACATAAAGAGTGAAGAGGGATACTATCAATAATCTTGCTGTGAGAGCAGTCATGAACCAACACTGTCTATGACAAAATGGGACATGTGGTCACTCTGGCATAGTTCAAAATTACACCATAAAAAGGAAAGAGAGTCACTTTACACATCAATAATGGTATAAATATACTAGACCAGAAAGGCTGTTTTCTGAGTTTGTAAAAGGGCATCCTCACATGGGGATTGTATAAAGAGCAGTTTACTTAATACATATTTTCATAAAATTATGATAATGAAAATACCATGTATAAGAATATATGGGCTAGAATATGCAGGATAAAGTAAAGTAGTAAGCAAAGGAAAATGTATTACCTTAAATACACATATCTATAAAAGCAAAATAATGAAAGGAAATGAATTAAATTCCAACAACAGGTTTGAAAAACAAAGCAAGGTAAAAAAAAAAAAAAAAGTGGTAAACAATATAGAAGAAATTGTGTTATGAAACAGAAACATATAAGGATTGGTAAATAAATAAACAATAAGTTAAGAAAAAAATGTAAAAACTGACAAACTGCAAGTGGTAGGAATCCTCTAAGATTGCCTCCAGTAGTCTCCACAACCTGCTCTTCCCACCCTGACATAATCCCCTTCCTTTGATTGTGGTCTAAATTTAGTGATTCGCTTCTCATGAATAGATTATGGCAGAGGTGACATGATACCACTTCTTAGTTTAGCTTTCCACCTTTCTGTGGCTTTAGTGTTGAGCGCTCTCTCTCACTCTTTTGCTTGCTTGCTCTTTGGGGAGCCATGTTGTGAGCTGCTCTATGGAAAAGCTTGGAAGCAAATCCTTCTGCAGTTAAGCCTTTAAATGAGATCAGCACACTGTTCAAAACTATAGCTAAGCCAGTATTGAGCCAGAAGCACCCAGGTAGATCGTGCTTGGAAATGTTGAGATAATAAATATTTGTTGTATTAAGCCACCAAGTTTTGTTAGCAATATAGAACAATTACACTACTAGGTAATTAAGAAAAAAAGAGGAAGAGAAAACAAAAACACAGAATGTAGGAAATGTTAAGAGATATATAACTATTGAGAAAGGTAAAATTTTTAAAAATCAAATCAGTAAGAGATTTTTTAGGAAACAAGATTCTCTGTAGATGCTTACATTTGATTTCTAATTGCAAAAGGAGCACTCATGTTTGAATGAAGATATTAAGCATCATCACCTCAGCTCAAAAATCAAGGTTAACATTACTAAAAGTGGAACAACTTATTTGCTGCTGATTTGTTGCCATATGAAGCACACGATAATACCTAAGAGATATTTTTGCCACATGTGTTTACCTGGATCTAAACAAGCCTTTAGACCAAATTCTACATCATAGTAAACACAAGGTATAAAGAGGAAATGATTGGCATAGGCTAAGTCCTCTCTTCTCATTCCAACTTCTATATCATAAATCCATAGAAAACATTTTAACTTCTTTTTTTGATAAATTTCTTCTGGTTGAGTTTAAGTTCACAGATGGGGACTGGGAATTTTATCATCAAATGTATGACATTCTGGTGAAGATTAAGTCAAGAATTTATCTGATAACCTTGCCTAATTCCTCAGTTTCCATTGAACATTGCCTATAGAAAGTCTTAATTGATGAATTCTGGTTAAAAAATTTGGCCTTAGATCATTTTTTTCAAGTTTGATTTCTAAATTTGTGAATATTGCAACCCATCTTTGGACCACTTTTGAGGGTAATATTATTTTTCCATTAACTTTTTGGGTCTTCAGTTCCTGTTGCTAAACAAAGTCCACCATTTCCAGGGAGATAGAACTCAGATTTTAATTCCTAAAAGATGCAAAAATCAGCAATCTTCCTGCCATGATGAAGTTTATGAAATTGGAAAGGTTTTACTGTTGTCTTTTAAAACATTTTAATGTTAATATATTGTGAAAATCTCAGTGTCTTAACTTAAAATCTTTGAACTGTAATTTTTAAATTTGTCTCTGGAAAATTGATAATGAGGAGGATTATGTTAAAATTTGGGATTCCTAGTATTACAATCAACGTATTTTGATCCTTTTATTCAATCTGACTATAGAGCCTTAGAGAACCTATGGCGGGCAGTGTGACTAGACATGATTTTGAGTAGGAAAAAGAGTAAGTGAGTGAATCTTCATACCAAAGTGTACAGACTGTGGGGAGCAGGGATTTACACTAAAGGCATTCTCAGAAGACTCAACCAAGGGGCAGCAGTTGGTAGTAGATGTGCTGACTCATGAAAGTAGGAAAAGAACCACCCTGAGAAAAGACCTATCTCTTTCTGTGGAAGCTGCAGTCATACCTTTGCTTGCACAGTCCTGAAACTTGAGTCAAATTGGTGAAATGAACCTAAGCCTGCATAATGTTGTGGGAAAGGAACTTCCTTTCCTTGGCCTCAGGTTTTCATGTGGAGGGAGTTCCGTTATAGTAATTACACTATTGGTGAGTTTCCACTTCCTCACTCACTTTTCTTCAGGGGAATGTGGTTATTCTACCTGATTGTTAAGTTTTGGAGTATTTGTTAGGAATGTCTGGCTCAAGTCTTTTCTTCTTCTTTTCCTTCAGTATTAGCCTACTGGCACAGGGTAAGCTCCTCTTCTGCTGTCTTTCGCCATGTCCTAATATTTGTAGACTCTATCCCATAGGGCAGCCTCTGCAGTGCAGCTCAGTCTGGGACTGAGTGGATACATCAGACTACCTTTGGGGAACAATATTAGCAGCCCATTTGGCAATAGGAACTTTGCAGAGGTAAAAGGTAATAAATTGAATTTTCATCTGCTGACTCAAGCTCATCTGTCAATTGTTTCTAACTTGAAGGGAAATTAAGGTTGCTATTTATGTTCCCACCAACAGTCTCTAGTACTATAAAGAGACTGTATTAAGTAATTACTAGTTTATGGTGTTTCATAACAGAAATTAATGTTCTCCAATCTTAAGGGCCCCTCTTCATGGGAGTTCAAGATGATCTGATGTGGAGTATAAAAAAAATGACCATTTTTATTATTTGCATCTAAAATGATAGATATGTTTTGTTGTATTAATACTTAATACTGGGAATTAAAGTTGCATATTTATCCATATAAGAAATAACCAATGAGAAATACTATATACCAGACATTGCTTAGGTTATGAGTCAGTAACAAAATAAAGAAGACAAAGACCTGACATGTACTAGAGCTGCTTTTTATTAAGAGTGCAGAAAATAAATAATTAAAGTGAATCTGTAATTTAATTTTAGATCGTGATAAGGGAAATGAAAAGCTATAAGGCAGAGTAAGTGCCTTGAGCACCAAATGCGTAATTTGGGAAAAATGCTGTTTTATTTAGGTTGGACAGAATGTAATTTATTTAGCAGAGGCCAGAAGTAAGTTATCCTTGAGAATAGGCCCTATGACAGGACAGTCATGGCATATCTGAGGAAAAGAAAAATGTAAGAGCACACCAGAGAAGGGTCATGGTGAGGAGAGGAGCCAGAACATGTAGAGTTTTTCTGGCATGACCAGAAGTTTGGATATTAGTCAAAGGGTGATAAATCTTCAGAGACTTCTGTGCAGGTAAGGTAAAGATACAAACTGATTTAATTTTTCAAAGGATCTCTCTGACTCTTGTATGATGAAAAATAAAGATATATCAGGGGTTGTACTCCTTTTTTATTTTAACAAATGTGAGCATGTTAAAGTAAGGTTTGAAGGTCACTGATTCAAAAAATAAAAGAACACAAGGGCCAATTGTTCCATGCTTGCTCTTAAGAAAAAGAAAATAGGCTAATATTTTCTCATGGTGTCATAAAATGAAAATAAAAATAAGATTGGTTAATAGAGATATTATGGGATTTAATTAAATCCAATGTATGAATGATTTCCAGCTCAGTCCCTGAATAATTGTGTGACTTTGGGAAAGTTGTTTATTAGAGCTTCCCTTTCCTTTTCTGCTAAATCAGGAAAGTACTTATCATCTTGATTGTTTTGGTACAGATTAGGGCTATGCTTATTGCATCCAGGGCAGAAAATCAATAAATGATGCTTCTTATTATTACCGATGAACATATACTTTTGATGGCCCAGAAGAGAAATAAGCCATTAGAATAATTTTGTAGAATTTTGTTGAGAACACCCAGAATTCTAAATTTCCCAACTGGCTAATATGTGCAGAACAAAGAATAAACTAGTAGAGGTAGGACACATATTGATGGAAATGTGGGAAATAACCAGGCCAAGAATGAAACTAACAAAGACAATTATATGGTTATTATAAGATAAGATTTCCCCATGGGTCACGTCCCCTATATGCAAAATCTGTCCTCAATTTTCAGTACCAGGGGAGGCCTTCTGGTATAATAAATTTATCCCTCCCACTTCTGCAGCAGATGAAATGAATAATTTTATCAGACCATTTGTGCTACGACAAGTCCAAAATTACTTTAAGCAAAAAAAGTAACCATTTAATTGAGACTAAATTGTTTAGTTTTGCTTCAATTATCCAGTTAATTGCCTTTATTTTGCATTTTACATTTCATGTGTTGACATTAGCTCTGCCTTGTAATACATAGCTCTGTTTTTTGGGGTTTTTTTCTTGCTCCTTTGTGTACAAATTGGAAGACAACCTCATTTCTCTGTAATTTTGTTCTTTTTCATGTCATTGATTTTTCCCTGTGGATCTAATCTAGCTTAAGCTTGCTTATGTTCATTTGTTTTCTGTTTGTCACCAGGAACCCTGATGACATAGTCTTGTTTTTGAGAATAGTGTATTTATTGGAGACATTATTGCAGAACCAAGTAAAGAAACAAAGCATACAGAAGAAAGAGAGAAAAAAAGGAAGGAAAGAAGGAAGGAAGGAAGGAAGGAAGGAAGGAAGGAAGGAAGGAAGGAAGGGAGGGAGGGAGGGAGGGAGGGAGGGGGATTCAAATAGAGTAAAATGTCTGTTTGTAAGTGGAAAAAGAAGTAAATATATGCCAATTTCTTGTTTATTTCTTTGTTTTGAATATGGAAAAGTAAAAGAAAAGTTCAAGAGAAGAAAAATAAAGATGACCCAGAGCCAATAAATAAATCTAAGACATGAAATAAATTCTGCCGTATGCCTTATAGTCAAATATTATAGTCTTTCAAACAATGGCCATAGCAATAAGATAATTTACAAAATTTCACACAAAATTACCCTGGGCACATTAAGACAAATTATATCAGTAAAATCACAGGCATCTTTTCTTTTCATTCTATGTGTGAGAGAGTGTGTGTGCATGTGAATGTTTGTGTGCAGAAACTCTATAGGTGCAAATATAAGAATACATTTTCATAAATTACTTGAAATTTTAAAATGGATATATGATCATATGCTTCATTGTATGTATAACATCATCCAAATGAACATTACTGATAAGTGCTCTGAAGAGCATTTCCCAAAGTATGTTCTATAGAATTTTAGTCTCACAAGTTGCTTCACAAAAATGTCCTGTTATCAATTGCACTTGAAAACTATCTAGTATCATTTGCACTTCATTTTATTTTCACATAATCCTTATAGACATTGCCAAAAACTACAAGATTGACTTCTTCTGATATTTATTAGTCTTTCTTAATATTCCTTAAGGTATTCTTAAAATATTTTTAAGAAGTGGCTTCATGATGCTTTTGTTATATTATCGATTTTTGTAGGACAATAATTTATTGAACATGCATTATATCCCAAGAACTTTGGTGGTCTTGTAACTTTTCAATTACTGAATTCACTGAAGCTCCAGGTTGCAAAGAGATCATAGTCTAGATGAAAAATCTATTAGTTAACAATAACTATGAAATAATGTGGTAGATAAGGCCATAGAGGTTAGCTCTATTGGGAGGATCAAGAAGGCAGTGAGAAGGGAGTGGAGTCAGAACGTGATTCACTTAGATGAAATAATTGGGTTGGTGTAAAAAGGTAAATAGATTATTGTAAAATGGACGTAGCTAATATTGAAATGTGACCTAACTTTTCCATTGGAAATGTAAGCTGGCAAATTATCTGCATTCTCAAAATGAACTAAACTGCAATGGAGTCACTATGCTCAGGTTGGCTATGATTGGAGTAGCTGCAAAGGTGCATGGATCTGGAGTTCTTAAGCAATGACAGCGTGGATGGCTGAAGAACCCAATCAATCATGCAGTCATCCACTGGAACTTCACTTTCCAGCCTAGAGAAAGGACAGAGTTGATCTCATGAGAGTGGATTGCTACAGAAAGAAGCTGAATTGGGAAATAAACTCATAATGACTGTAGTCCTCTCCCCATGGAGAGATATGCATCACAAAAACACCCTCATTGCTGGTCTTGTCATCTTTCTTATTGGTTGTGTCAGCAGAGAAAACAAGGGCTGAATGTCTCTGAACAATAAATTTCTGATTTACTTTTATTTTCAGAAGGAATTTCTACTTAGATTTTAAATTAGAAAAAAAAATCAGGGTTGCATTTTAATAAAACCATTTATATTGGAAATTACATTGAGCTTTAAATTTTCAGCCAGGCTTATATAATTTTGAGTGAAATGCTTCATACATATATACAGCAACCCACCTTCTTTGTTTATCTTTCCAACACCTCCAAATATGTTTTTATTTAAACCTCATTATTTTCTTTTTTCAATACTACTAACTCTAATATTTCATACAAAAAAAAAAGAAGTACATTAAATGGTAAATTCTTATTTTTGAAACCATAACCTTCCTTGTATGTCAAATGCTCAAGGACATGTACCATCTGATTTAGCAATCATCTCTCTCATGTATAACTGAATAAACAGGCTTGCATAGCTATTTAACCTAATGACCTTTGGCACTTATGCTGTATATTTCCAATAAAATAATCTTTTAAAGGTGTTTATATCAGCATCCACCTCTATCCCTTGACTAGCCCTTTCTGGAGTTTTAAATTCAGGGGCGGCAGACATAAGAAAGAGCCCGGCTCCACACAAAGGAGAGAAGCAGTGATCAATTACAGAAAAGAACAAACTGTTTGAGATGCAGGGTCACTATAATTTACTAGTGATTACCTTGAAAATGAGTTTGTGACTTATGAAAAGTGACTTCCAAAAGTTGCATTTTCCTAAATGTCAAAGAATTTTACCCTTAAGAATCATATGGCAGTTGTTCTTTCCTATCATATTTCTTTAAATTACATGTTTTATTTGGCAGTATTTGTTAATCAGAGCAGACTGAATGCTCTTTTAAATTCCTTAACTGTCTGATTATATTTAAATTCAAGTGAACTTTCTATTGCTTTTTTTTTTCAGTGCATTTGCTACATTTGTTGCAAGCATTTTAACAAGGACTTGTTCATTTCTTCTGAGCTTGTAAAATAAGCAAGTTTCCTTGTATAACATAATTATATTTAAAAAATGAGGTATTATAGCACCAGGCAAGAGGAAAAGACAAGCTACTCTAGTTATGTTTATTCTTTAGTTCAGTGAAGTGATAACACTACTTTCAGCAAGGTGATGTGAGATATGATACAGAACAGGCTAACCTGGACTAACAGAGCGGCTTGGGCTTGCACAAGAGAGAATAATCAGCTACCTGCAAAAAGTGCTTGAATGCTAATGGAAAGAGTAATTATACAAAATAATTGCCTATCTGTAACATTAAGCTGTTGGAGGAACAATTCCACCATATTCAAATTTCTTTTTCCGTATCTTTTTCGGTTTCTTCTTCCATCTCTTCTCAACATGCAGGGTCTTTTCGAAAATTCCTATATTAAGCAATGAACAAATAAGAAGATGCCTTACCAAGTTTATTAACAGATTTGTTCCCAAACAAAAGCTAGATGAAGGCCATATTCCTAGAGGATTAGAACACAAGTGGAAGCGTATTGTGGAATAAGCTTTAGAGAATTAGGTCAGAGGGGCTGGCCATGCTGGGGCAGAATGAGGATTCTGGGCACCTGTAAGAGTTGGGAATCGAGCTCAGTCTCATAAACAGACGAAATAATAGAAAAGGAGGTAGGAAATTCCTTTTATTACACTTCATTTAATTCTTGTGAAACTCACTGAAATATTTAGTATAACCCTAAATTAAAATGTATTTTTTCCTCCATAAATTCTGGCACACGCTTTGAAACACTTTTGTGAAGCTGTTTGGTCCTGTTACACCAAGAATAGCAAGTGCACTTATTTAACCTGTTCATAAAATTACATTACTCTGAAAAGCCCAACATTCCTCAACAAATATTCTTAAGAAGAGGTTATAGAAATATTCAGATTAATTTTGGATATTAAAATGCAAACACATTTTAATGTTTCCCTGTGTGATCATCTCTTCCAGTCATTCTTGATTCTTTGAGAAACTGGGTAGAAATTCTGTCCCGGTATCAATCATACGATTTGCCTGAGAACTGGGTTATTATGCTTCAAATGCTTTTATCACCTCATGATGAGAATCAGGTTCTTTTCCTTCCCCCACTATTGTTGTATCATCATCCATGTGTGGTGCTCCTACAATTATCTGTATTTGTTGCCTGCATCTAAACAACTTTATAGCCTTTCACACGAAATGAGTTTGAGATAGGGGCAGTCTAGGGAATATTTGGGAATGAGGAATCTCAATTCATTTTCCATAGAGCTACAGAATTTTTTCTTTTAAATTAATCAATGTCTTAATCTACACAATTATTTAGCATCTCCCATAAGCAAGCACTTGTAGGTGTTTTATAAAGATGATAAATAATTTCTTTCTCCATATCATTTATATAATCTAAAGTTTCTTTAAAACAAAAAAAAGAATCACTGTCTATAGGGAAATATTAAAAGACTTCTTATTACAGGGGTTTGAGTAAGATTCTTCATAGGTTCCTATGAGAAGACATCAATTATAGCATTAAAGAAAATAAGATTTGATAATGATACATAATTTAGAGCCAGATATGTATCGACATTACATTCTGGATGAAGTCTATAGGCAGTGAAAATGAGAATGACTTACTGAATATTTTTAAGCATTGTTCTTTGTAATTTGGAGATAATTATTTGAAGATTATAGTAATATGGGGAGAATTACATGAAACCATCCATGGAAAGCACACAGTACATGGAAGGTTTTCAATAACTATTATTTTATTTTCCCCTTTCAAAAGACTTTTTCTTACTCCCCAAACTTGCCTCAAATTCTCTCTTATTGGCGTGAATCCTCCATAATGCACTTGGTTAGTGTTTCCTGTTTGAATCTATTTCTGAATTTTATGAATTACAATCTTTCTGTGACAGATATTCATATATAATATAAAAGAAAGTACTTATGTAGAACTTACTACATGTCAAGGACTCTTCTAAGGACTCTACATGTGTTAACTCATTTCATACTCAAAAATCCCATAACACGGGGACTATTGTTTATCGCATTTCACAGATAAGGAACATACAACAAAAGTTATATAAATCATTCAGTATTATTTACCTGGAATTCTACACAGGTATACATGCTCCAAATTCCACCTTCTTAATCACTACCATATATTACCCCTCATCTTCAAAACCCATATTTCTAACTCCATATTGTAACTCTTTACATGGCATCATATAACTAGTATGCAGTTTCATTCCATTTAAAATATTTACTGTACTGCAAAAAACCATGACCACATTATAAATCATATTGACTTTGTGAATTCAACAAAGGTAATTCCAAGTTTCTGGAACATTTTCCAAACAATATAGTATCTTTAGATAAATTGCTGCCTTTGTAACCTTGGGGATAGAGAAGGATTCTATATCTTGGCTTACCGAGTATTTATTTAAGGAAATGGTTATTGCAATTAAATGGTATTCATTTAACATGTTAAAACAGAGTGTATCCTCTAATCATCACTTTCTAAGATAAACCTTATTTTAAACAATAAGAAACTTAGCATTTAAACTTTAATAGGGACAATAAAGCGGTGAATACATCGTAGTGGTTTGAGCTTATGTACCCCAGAAAAACATGTCCTTAAACCTCATCCATTCCTTTGGGTGTGAATCCATTGTAAGTAGGACCTTTTGATGAGGTTAGTTCAGTTAATGTGTGGCCCACTTCAATCAGGATGGGTCTTAATACTATTACTGCAGTTTTTTATAAGGGGAATGAAATTCAGACAATCAGAAAGAAGCCACAGGAAGTAAGATGCTGAACATCAAGGGAACTCCAAGAGAAAGGAGACCAGGAGACATAGCCATATGCCTTGCCATGTGACAAGCTAAGGACCTAGTATCACCAGCATCCAGCCCCAGCATACCACAGTTTTCGGGGAGAATGATGCCTTGATTCGGACTTTTTCCTAACCTCAAAACCATGAGTGAATAAATTCCCATTGTTTAACCCAACCCTTTTCATGGTATTTACCTTAGCGCCTAGGAAACTAAAACACATACCATTTGTTCATATCAAAAGTACTCAGCATGAAAGAACAAGTATAAATATGTAATGAGTAATTATGTACTCATGGTTTTTTACTTTTCTAATGGTCTTATATAAAAAGACATGAATTAATTGGCACCTTTCACTTAGGATGATTTGTAGTTGTAATTCTTTCCAGATTTTCAGTTTTGAGAAAGCCTCACACTGTCAAATTACACAGATTGCCCTTTTAAATTCATATGGATCCATATGGAGGTAAATGACTCATATAGCCATATCTGTGGTGATTCCAAATGCAACAAGTATTAAATGTATATAGTATGGAAATGAAAATACTTTATCTTTCCTTCCACTTTTCTCTCCTTTGCATAAAGGCTATACTATGAGAAAGAAGTATCCTTCTCTAGTAAAACTTACATATGTTTATGTATAGTTGTATGTCAGGTTATATTGGAGCCACCCAATTAACATTGTTAGAAATTAAGTCAAAATTTTATAAAGCTCTACAAAACTGAGGATGGTCTGCAGCCTCATAAATTCTATCATTATTCATATATTCAACTCAAATGTGTGTAGTTATCTTTGAAATATAATAGTGTATTCAAATTATACTAATAACACAATGTGTTCCACCAGTGCAAATTAAACAGAAAATATGTACATATGCTTGAACTTTTTCTTACTGTAATACTGCTATAGCCTTAGTTTCTATATTTGGAACAACTAGCATATTTCTGAGATATCAAAAACAAAGCAAATATCAGAATCTTATTTAGAAGAAACACTGAGTTCTGTCATCTTTAGATAAAGATATGCAGGAACAAGCCCTTATAGGACATCTTCCATTTGGCCACAAACACAAAATTTGAGTGCAAATTTCAGCTTTACTGTAGGTCAGCCAACTTTTAATACTCTTGGCTGAGCAGGAACTTTCTAGTCCTGCAGAATTATGTTTATATAAGGTTTTCCAAGTAGTAACTCATTGTATATGAATAAGTTTTATAATGTTTCTGTAGTGAGATTAATAGTGCCCTCATCAATTCATGTTCACCCAGAACCTCAGAGTGTGGCATTATTTAGAAATAGGATCTTTGTAGATGAAAGTATTTAAGGATCTTGAGATGAAACCATCCTGGATTTAAGGTGGGCCTTAATCCATTGACCAGTGCCTTTAAAATAAGAGAGGACCCAGAGATGTACAGAGATGGGAGTGATGCAGTTACAATTCAAGGAAGACCAAAGATTGCTGGGAGCTACTATAAAGTAGGAAAAGGTATAGACAGATTCTTCCCAAGACCTTCGGAGGTAGTATGCCATGCTGACACACTGATTTTGGACTTCTAGCCTGAAAAACTGTGAAGAGTGAATTTCTATTGTCACAAGTCACCAGTTTTGTGGTATTTGGTTATGGTAACACTAGGAAATTAATATAGGGGCTTTGTTTCATTTTTCTCATGTACAGAAGAGAACACTGACCTGCAAGATTTATAGTAATGATTAAATAACAAAACATCAGTGAGCCTTCCTAGTACACCACTTACCATGATCTATGTTCATAAAATCCACTGCTACTTCACTGGTCCAAGTCACCATCATCCCTTATTTAGACTACTGCGATATCTCTGTGCTTCCAGCTCTGTCTACTGACCGTCTAATATCAACAAAGCAGCCAGAGTGAACCTTTAAAATAGAAAGTCCTCCAATGGCCTCTCATCTCAGAGTTCACAAGAATCAAGATTCCTAAGAATGGCCTACCAATTTTATATGGTCTGATCCTTCCCCCAGTGAACACATATAGTCCCTTTCCCTTCATATCGCATATCCTACCATTCTCCCCATTTGTGCTGGCTTCCTTGATGTTCTTCAAGAACTCCTTGTACTCAGAAGCAATCTTTCCCCAAATATTTTAATGGTTCATTGTCTCTACTCATTACTGTCTTTGTCATCCCCATGAGGTTTATACTGACTATACCCACCTAATCCTTGGCTTTCCCTTCTTCATGCCCTAATTGTCTTTTTCCATAGTTGTTCTTACCTTTTGTAGAATGTAATGATTTAATCTATTTATTTTGTATCTCACAACTCCATGAAAGCTCCATAATAAGAGATTCTTTTTCCTCTGCT
>JAQZBX010008819.1:0-47317 GCA_029593785.1 Cabassous unicinctus | reverse complement strand
GACAAGTAACCATCAGCGTTCTCCTGCGTCTGACTGCAGCAACCCAGGAACACAAGCAGGTGTATTACAAAACCACAGCACAGCCATGTGCAGAAAAATTCATCTTTCTCTCCTTTAAAAAAGAACCTTTACTTTTCAACTTGATTCACCAAAGAAAAAAAATGCAAATGCATATATATATATATATATAAAGAAAAGAAGTAATAACAGTTTAGATATTTGTTCTCTCTTATTAACATTTCATTCATGGTGAATTGACCTTTATGAAGGTGATTCTTACAAGGCACATATAAAACAGGCCCTGTGTGCCAAAAAAACACAATAAGATTTACATTAAAACCATCTCTAAGCCAGGTGGCTTGGACTTCACATTTTGGCATCTTTTTTCTCATTTTTTTCCCATTCTATTATAATCATTTCTGAGCCTTTAATTTTTTTTCATAGAATTAAGATAGCATATTACTGCATTTTGATCTGTATATTTATCAGACACTTAAATAAATTTTTGGATCATTAGGATTTGGCAAAGAATGGCTAAAGACACAGGATGTTGTTGCTTTGTTATGAGAGCTGTAAAATAAGGAATGTGAAATTCCAAATATCTTAAGCATGAAGAATACAGTGTGTTTACTGACCTGATGGATTCTAACCAGATCACTGTTTCCAAGTGGGATTGAGAGCTGGTGGTCATGTCTGAGTGCTGGTCAAACACAGAAATGAGAGATGACCACCCATTTGCAAGTTCCTGTGCTCTGAACACATACACGGGCCATTTTTTAGACATTCCGTGAAACCCAGATTTTTGGAAATATAGACAGTTAGGCAAAGGCATCTTTCAGTCTTGTTCCTGAAATAATGGCTCAGGAGAAAAATAACAAGAAATAATGTTTTGCTAGGCTTGACTTCCTAAATCACCTTCACGGTGGGGTTGACCCATCATTTTATTTGGATGGTGGCTTTGATTTCTCCTCTCATGGAATGGAGCGGCATTAGTATCAGCTGTATAATGTAACAGCTTGAAACCTGCATTGCATCTAGGGGATCAACTTCCAGATCATGCCAGGACACCACTAAGACAATGCCACCTCATTCCATTATCCACATGATCTCTTCAAAAATTCACAGGAAATCCCTGGGAAATTGGGGGATTGGTTACTAATTTCTACAATCTTATAGAGGAGTTATTTAAACTGATAGATGTAAAAATGTTGGCTTGGGGTCATCAGTGAGTTAAAGTTCAATGCAGGACAAAGCAGGAAATAAGGTGTTTCAGGACTCAGTTTCTCACTGTGCTCTCTCCCTTGGTGATAGGATACAGTGTCATGGCTTAAAAACCTTTCTTTATATTGATTACTCCCAAATTTGTATTCCTCTCCTGGACCTCTCTCCTACATTCCAGGTAGTATATCAAAGCACCTATTCAACATTCCCATTTGGATGGTCTATTGGCATCTCACAACAAACATGCCCAAAACTAAGCTAAAGCTTTTTTCCCCCAAACTGCTCATCTTTAAGACTTCCCTATTTCAACAGAAGAAAATTCTGTTCTTTTGGCTGCTCAGGTCAAAAAAACCTGCAGTCAACCTTGACTCTTCTCTTTCACGTTATGCATCCAATCCTCCAGCATATGCCATTGGTTCTACCTTTAAAAAATATCTGGGTCTGACCACTTCTCATTGCTGCTACTATGATGACACAGGTGTGATCAGTTAGTCTTTCTCCTAAATTATTGCAATAGCCTCCTAGTTGGTTTTTCTGCTCCTATCCCTGGCTCTACTGCAATCTATTCTGGACATAGCAGTCAGGGCAATCCTTTACATTTAAAATATAAGTCAAATGATGACACTCTTTGCTCAAAGAAGCCTCATTTCACTCTGGTGCCTTATCTCTCTTGATCTCAACTCTAATCCTCTGCACCTCCATCACTCTCCAGCCAAACCTGCTTTCTTACTCTTCTTAAAGCACACTAGGCACATTTGTGCCTTAGGATATTTTACCCAAATAGTACCCACGCTTGGAATAGCCTTGTTTTTTATCTCTATACGGCCATTTCCCTCATCTCCTTTAATCCTTTGTTCAAATGTCATCCTCTCAATGAAACCCATGCTAGCCAGCCCTGTCATCCTGCTCTACACTTCTGACCTCCTCGCCCTGCTCTGTTTTTCCCCATAGTACTCATCACCTTGTATCACACTGTATAATTTACTTATTCAATCTATTAATTAATGAACATCCTACGCCATCAGAACGTATACCCCACAAGGATGAAGATCTTTGCTTCTGTTGCTTACTGATGTGTCTCACGTGTCAAGAACAGTGACGGGTATATACTAGTGCCTGATGGGTGCACATTTAATGCCTGCTGAATGGATGGATATTGCTAGATGATCAGGAGACTCCAGAAGCATACAGGAAAGTATGCCTCCATTGTAACTTTTGCTAATGTTTTTTGCCACAGAAGGACAATCCATAGAACTTTCCTCAGCTTTCATACCAGAAACCTGCCCCTAAAACAGCTCTGGCTTTTTGCTGGCCTCCAGGGCTAACTGATTTCTTCAGATGTGGACTTTCTAAAAACTCATCTCTTGAGTGTGATAATACTTGCTAACAGCCTTCTTATACAGACAAAGAGAAGAAATGAGAGTGAAATGCAAGCAAGAAGTCATTTTGTGAGAGGAATATGTGTTGGTATTTTAGAATTTGAATTCATCTTTTGCTACCTTCTAGCTCAATATTTGGAGCAAATTATTTCATGTCTCTGATTCTCAGTTTCCTCATCAGTAAAATGAGCCTAACATGATTGTTATAAGGATTAAGTGGGAAAATATATGTAAAGCCTATAGTACACTATCTATAAATGCTCAGTAAATATTAGCTATTCTTATTATTTTCTAAGTTTAAAAGATATTATTTTTACTGCAGAAAAAAATACTCAAAGCTAAGTGTCAGAGATGAAGACGTTCTCTTACTGTAAAGACATTGGAATAGATTCTATGGGGATATATGTACACAAAAACATACACGCAGCCCCATTTCCTGCAGAAAAGCATTAGAAATTCTGACTACTGCCACTAACCATATTGAAATCTTTGTATACATAGTCTAATCTCTCTTTTTATCTCAGCTGGACTACTGCAATTGCTTCTGAATCTCCCGACTCCACTATCCCTCTGCAATCTTCAGTCAGAATTACTGTCCTAATGCACAAAACTTTAAGTGACTTCCCATCACTGACTCTGTAAAGGCAAGACCTTCTCCTAAGCTAAGCCAAGCCTCAGGCTTGGTTCTCCAGCCACCACTGCCACGATCTTATAATTATGACTACTCATCATTCCCTGGGCTCTCCTATAATCTCCTGCTTCCTGGTTTTGGCCCAATATCTCTCTGGACCTTTTTCTTTTTGCTCAGTTCAAGTACCACTTCTTACCACGAGCCCTCTCTAGCCCTTTCTGTTGCCCACTCTAACACGTTTTGATATTTCCACAATGCTTATTCTATACTTCTCTGTCCATTTTTTGTTTCCCCTTTTAGAATCTAAGCATAAGTGCAGAGTTTTATCACACTTTCCTCTCATGTAATTTTCCCATCTTTAAATATAGTAAGTGCTATTGAATAAGACTTTCCTGATATCTAGGGATATTATTCTCTTAAAGCCCAAAAGCCAACAATGAAGGTACTGAGTATTCCCCACATTCCACTGAAAGTGCTGGCACATTCCAAACAGAGCTGCCAGAACTATGCCCTCTCTCAAACTAAGATGTGGATATCCTGACCTTAGACATTCAACTCCATCATCCATCCAGCCTAAATAAACCCCTAAAAACTAAAAGCTAAATGCATTGTCCTTGAGTTAAGGATTTTGCTTGAGTCATGGGTCCCTTGGGGGGTATTGTAGCACATGGGTGCCTCCTAATCCCATGCCAAATGATAGGTCCTTAAGAGAACTACTCCTGGAAATTGGGGTGTCTGGCATCTCACTCCCTGGCTGAGCACTTGCCCAACAGCAGAAGTTTATAAGGATTTCTTGTGTGGCCCCTAAATTGGAGCATGTGTTCCCTGGAGGCTGAGGGCATGTGTACACATGGAAACAAATGCTTACTTCTTTATTGAAAATGGGCAGCTGGCACAGTAAGCTAGCAATGGGCAATCTACACACCTCCAAATACTTGGTGAGGCAGTGTATATTGAAAGAGACTTATTCTGAGGCTGGCATTATGGAATGATAGACTGTCTTCCCTGATGAGTCCTCTTACACATGGTAGAAATTTTTAAAAGGGGGTGAGGAGAGACTTACCAACCATGTTTTAATAATACACAAACAAAATACTCCATTTAGTATGGTTCATTCTGGGCTTACGTGATTAAAATGAATGTTACAGAAAAGAGGAAAATGGCTCTGAAAGACTAGAGTTGCAAAGTCAATGCAAGTATGATCAATTGATGGTAAGGGTAATAGGGCATCAGCACCTTTCTTTTCATCCATCTCCCTGCCGCACTGAAGTATGATTCTTTGAAGTACAGTATCATCTCTATGACACAATATTTCACGGAAATGATGCTTTAGTACTGATCAATCTATACACTTGCTGCTACGTAAGTACAGTGTCCAGAAGTTTTATGCTTGTGGAAATGAGTCTTTTGCAATAAAGCACTATTTATAGGACCCCTTTTCATGTAAGCATCTAAAGTGCCTAATACAAAACACCAAAGAAAAGCAAACACAGCTCAGTCACAAGGGAAATCACACACAACGAGTTCCAATTTATCTAGAAGATTAACTACATAAAAGGTGCCATATTCTCTTTATTTATTTGGTTTTACACATAAATGTTATGCCTAGAATAATTTCAAATGCCTTGCAGAATAAGGGGATATCCATTATATTCCAAAGACATTTTAAATAAATTTTTAGGTAAGAGAATGAGAAAATGAAGTAGAGTAATTCATGTTAATCATATTATTGCTGGGTAGACTCAGGTAAATTATTAAAAGCAAGCTCCTTTTGAGTTGCTTTAAATGTTTTGTTATTTACTTTTCTATATCACATCAACATCTAAGTAAGATTAAACTTTTAACTTTGTCCCCTGCTTAGAGTAGAATGTTCAAGGAGTGAATCTTTGTAAACACATGTTCAAGTCGTTCATTTTATTTTATTTTTTTTCTTAACTTTATTTGTACATTTAATAATCGAAAACATAAACAATTGAAAACTAAAAAGTAAACACAGATGAATAAATATATACATTTCTCCATTAAATGTAATGGATACATATAAAATTTTTTTTTTTCCTTCATTTTAAAGTTGGCCCAGAGTATACATCATTTTCTCAAGGTTACCGAGCTAGTTAGCGTTGGTTGGGGTGGTCTCTTGTCTAGCATAAGTGACCCTTCTCTCTACTCTGGATGTTTCATGATTCTTGGTAATATCCAGCCTTTGTCATTAACAAGCTGTGTGGTCTTGGGTCATAGTTTTCTCAGGAGTTCATTTAGATGATCTCTGAGACCTCCTCAAGCTCTGAAATTTAGTGTCTCTAAAGACTCACAAAGATCATGAGCAAGAATTTCCTAGCATAAAGCAAGTATCTGATTCAACAAAGATTTTATGAAGTTGACTGTGGAATTTATTTCTTCGTTTGTTTCACTTATCAATCAACCAACCAATATTTCTTGAATTTTTTTCAGTGAATCAGACATTGTATTGTATTTTTAATTCTAACCCATCCAAAGGCACCCATGAGAATGTGAACTATGCAGTCTAAGTGACCACACCTCGAGGCTCTGCCTCCTTACAGGCTCAACTCATTTCCTGGGTGATTCTTCAGCCATTCTAAGCTGCACTGATTCCTTTCTCTTTTGAAATCAGAGTGCTGCACTGCCCCTTTGACTTTCAATATGACATTTAATCATTTACCCATTATAACATTCGTAATACATAGTTACTTGTTGAGCTCAAACTTACATTTTCTATATTTTATCTTCTATGTAGGTTGTATGCTCCTTGAAGAGAGGGGCAATATGTTTTTATTTGCCCTGTAGCATCTACACCAACACTAAATATTACTCAAAAGTTGGGTGAGTAAATGGTACAGTGGTAGATGTAGAAGCCTGGATGGAAGATGAGCTGACAATGTTGGAGACTGACAAAGGTCAGCTATTCAGCAAGGGGCCTCAGGGTCTGGCATTATCTTGGCAAGTTTTTCATAATTCAGGGCCTGCTTTTCAGCCATCCTGACCCAGAAATTTACCAAGAATGATGATTTATATAACACACTGAAGATTTCTAGCTCTGAATGCATCTCAGAGAGAGAAATGCAATTAGATGACTTGGATGGGCATGTTAGTCATGACAAGTCATAGCTACATTCACTGAGAGCCAGGAATTACGCTGAGGTTTACGTAAAGGCTTTCTGCTAATGAGTGTCAGATGTCCATGTTACTGAAGCTTAGAGAAGTTAAGTAACTGTTTGGGTTTATGCTGCTATAAGTGCTAAGATCAGACCTCAGACAGCAAAGCTTCACCTCTTTCCAATACAGTCCACTGAGTCTTTCACCAAAACTATCAATAGGAAACTTAAACCATCTTGAAATCAGGGGATAGTATTTATGAATGTATACTATGGATGTGGTACTTTCATATGCATTATCTCATTTAGTTCTCTTAAGAAGGTAGTGACTTCGCCATTATAGAAATGGAATAACCTCAAAATTACATGGTTACTAAGTGGGTTAATACAGATTAATAAATGCAGAATTTTCAGAGTTCCAGACAATCAAAGTGAGCAGTACAAAAGTCATTAACAGAAACAATGCAGCAATTATATTAACTTAAAATTCCAGTTGAACTGGGAGTAAGAACTATCTATAAACTTCTTTAAATGAAAACATTGACTGGTCTTGAGGTAAGAACAGGTATCTCAGAAGAGAAAATCCCAGAACAAATCCTGGAAAGCATGTGTTGCTCATCTGCCCCTGCTAGAGACAACATAATTGGAGATCGTGTGCAGGGGTTCTTAACCTCTTTTGTTCCCCGGCCCTTTGCCAGTCAGGTGAAAACCACGGACCTGTTACTAAGTCCACACTACACTGCGTAATATTTCATAAGTGCATCACACCCGCACCAACACGCCCCCATAAGAATCATGTTTTTTTTTATTTCCAATTCAAGCTCACTGACCCCTTGTTAAGAACCCCTGGTTTAAGGAGCGTCCCTTTTATTTTGTGCCCAGCCTGCAACTACATTCCCAACCTTTAATTGGAGGCTAGCTAGGGAATAGGGAATCCAGTGTGGAGGCAGCCCTGACATTTATGGGCATTGTTGGAGCAAATCACATCAGACAAACCTGATTTCATTTTCTTATAGAATTATAAGATTGATAGCAAAGGGGAAGAGAGTAGATGGCATATATGCTGGTTTTATAAAAATAGTTGATATAGTATTTTCATGACATTTTTCTTTATAAAGAAATTTGAAACTGTTTGAAAACAATGATGTTCTTTTTTTTTCTTTTTTTTGTCCAAGGTCATTTTTATTTGAAAGTAGCTGCATTGTAAAATAAAGGGAAATAATTAAAAAATCCAATGGAACTATGTCTCACTGGGCAGTGAAAAACAGTAAGACTGAGAGGGTTGAACTCCAGAATGCCTAACATTTATGAAAAACAAAACTCTGCAAGGGAAATGAAACATAACGGAAACCAGATAACCTCTAGAAAAGAATCTTAAAAGGCAGAATCAGAGATAATTCACAAAATGGGTTCAAATCCAAAGGTTCCTAAAGGTACCTGCCAGATTATATTCATGTTAGAAATGCATGAAAATAGCATTTTCCATACTAGTTCATGTTTCTATTGGCTGTTTTCACAACAGCGAGCCATGTTGCCTCTTGCTAGATGAACATCTGAGACAAGTGTCAGATAAGCGATTCTTTGCATGAGTCATTGCAGTGGTGCACCCATCTAAAATATATTAATCCTGCCTGGTGAACCAATAGCATCTATAATCTAATCTCTATTGACCCATCTTGCCATACTATCCTAAACATTTAGTTTTTAAAAATCACCCACCAGTTGTTTTATATCTTCCTTGTTCATTCAATACTACTTATATTTTTCTGCTAGAAAGAATATATTGGAAGATTCCTATTATCTCATATAAAAGCTAAAAAACAATTGCCTTGTGGCTTCAGTTATTTATTGAAAAGTGGAACAAGCAGGAGGAGGAATATCAATAAAAGTACCAGTTTCTTTTTTTTTTTTCCAAATGGGTCAAGGATATTTTTAAGGCAACATTTGTTCTTATGCCTCACAGAAAAATATCCTCGGTTTATGCTTTCAATATGCTACTTCTCTACTAAAAACTCTGTCTTGATTCTATGAAATCTATGGCAGAAGATTTAACACCAAAAGACTCCCCAACACCCCACCCCAAAAAATATTAAAGTAGAAGCTAGAGACATAAAAATTTAAATCTGGGTTACAGGCTGCATGTTAGAGCTCTCTCTAATGTGCTGCTTATTCTGATCAAATCCAGTAAAGTTGCTGTTTGACAAACACATGTCAAAAAGGGACCTCAAACAACTACCAGGCTAGTTAGGGTACTGGCTAAAAAGTCTCCCTTACATTACAGCCTAGAGGCCAACAGGTAGTCCAGGAGTGTAGGCAGCTCTCTCCCATGAGATGACCCAGAGGCCTAGGTTCCTTCTCTCTTGTTGCTCTGACATCCTCTAGGATGTCTTTTCTCATTATCTGCAGACTCAAATCTGTTTCCATCACTACAGTATTCGTCAGCCAAAGGGTTGCTGATACAAAATACCAGAAATCTGTTGGTTTTTATAAAGGTTATTTATTTGGGGTAGACGCTTACAGTTACCAGGCCATAAAGCATAAGTTATTTCCCTCACCAAAGCCTGTTGCCATGTGTTGGAGCAAGATGGCTGCCGACCTCTACCAAAAGTTCAGGCTTCCTTTTCCTCTTAAGGCTCCATGGTCCCAGCTTCTTCCAATATCAGCTATTGGCTGGGATAAGTCTTGTCTCTCTCCCTGGGCTCGTTCTTCTCCAGGATTAGCTGCCCTGTTCTCGTCACAAGGTCAACTGTAGACTATCAGGTTCTCTCTCTTCCTGGGGCCTCTGCCATGTCTGTGGAGCTGTCTCTATTCCTCTGTGTTCTTCTTCTGTGTATTTACTTCCTGGGACTCCAGCATCCAAAAAACTCCAACTAACTCCTCTGCTTTGTTGTTTTCTCTGTAAGTCCCCACCCACTAAGGGGATGGGGACTCAACATCCTACTGACATGGCCCAACCAAAGCCCTAATCATAATTTAATCAAGTAAAAGTGAAACCTCTTAAGATAACACAATCTAATATGCCCACAGGAACAGACCAGTTTACAAACATAATCCAATATCTATTTTTGGAATTCATAAATACCAAACTGTTACAACTACCAAGTCCATTTTCCAGTCTATGGGAGGGAGGAAAGGGGAAGTGGGCCATTGTATTAATCAGCCAAAGGGGTGCTGATGCAAAGTACCAGAAATCAGTTGGCTTTTATAAAGGGTATTTATTTGGTGTAAAAGGTTACAGTTACAAGGCCCTAAAGAGCCCAACTCAAGGTACCGTAAGAGGCGCTGCCTCACTCAAAGTCTTATCAGGGATTGAAGCAAGACGGTGGACCATGTTTGCGAGGGTTCAGCTTTCCTCTCTCTCCTAAGGCTATGCAGGCTCAGCTTCTTCAAATCTCGGCTGTAGACTGGCATAGGGCTCGTCCCAGGGCTTCTGCCATGTCTATGGAGCTATCCATCTTCTCTGTGTATCTACTTCTGTGTGTCTCCCTGATTGAGTGCACATTCATATAGCCCACAAAGGGGGCAGAGACACAAACTGAGTCGCCCTAATGACATGATTGAATCAAAGCCATAGTCTTAATATAATTTAATCAAAGGCATATCAGCTGAACCTAATATAATCAAAGGGTATCATGCCCAGAGAAACAGACCAGTTTACAAACATAATCTATATCTCCTTTTGGAATTCATAAATAATATCAAAATGCTACAACAGTGTGCACATTTCTTTGATCATAGTCCTCTATCCAAAAAGCTAGCCACATGCTCTTACCTAACTCTACTCAAGTACAAATTCAGTTGGGCAAAGCAGGATGAAGTCCCTCTTCATAAAGATTTCCAAGATTGAGAAAATTTGAATATCATCATTTTACAATACCTAATGAGTTAGCAGATTTAGGCAATGATCATCAGTGGTGGTTTACAGTACTATAGAGAGGCAGCCACACATTTTGTCCCTCTAAATTCAGGAACATAATACTACTTATGAAGTGGACTTGCAAAAGAAAAAAAAATGCCTGGCTCTGATCAAGCTATCAATTTAAAGAAAATGTAGAAGACAGAGTAATATTCAACAAGCCCACCTGACTGGAAAGGTCTACAGGAAAACATCTGTTTTCTCAGCAAACAATGTTCAGGTAAAAACAGAGAGAGAAGTGGAAGGACTTATCGATTAAAAGAGACAAGAGGTATATCAATCAATATCAATGTGTGGATCATATGTGGAATTTGACTCATGCAAACTTATTTTTAAAAAGCACATTTATGAGGGAGTTGGTAAATTTGAAATCTGGATTTTTTTTAGTAAGAAATTATAGTTAATTTATTTTTATATAGATAATGGTTTTATGTTTATGGTTTTTCCAAATTCTTGTCATTTAGACATATATAAACAGAATATCTACAGATGAAATTATATAAAATTTGGGATTTGCTTCACAGTAATGTTGAGGAATAGGGGTATTGATAAAACAAGATTGGCTATGCATTAATAATTGTTAAAGCTAGTTGCTAGATAAACACATGAGGAGTTCATTATAAAATTCCATCTACTTTTGTACATAGTTTCATTTGCCCATAGTAAAAAGATTAAAATAGTTATTCCAGGTGGGGGCGGGTGTGACAGTAGGAGGTGGTGTCTATTACTAAAAGGAAAAAGAGAAAGGGATTTGGGGTGACAACTGATTGTCTCCTTCACAATTACCCATCCTCGCACAAAAATCATACTGTAATTAAAGATGATGCGGTTGTGATCAGCTAAAGAGGGTTAATATTATCACTTGAAATACGCTCATGCTTCATTTTCTGAAAATACATAGGAAACTTCTTGAAAGTAAAGGAGTGGAAAATGGGCATCTATACCATTGATTCTTCTTTCACAATGTTGCTAAAATCCATCCATTGTTTTCCAGCTCAAGACATTATCAATCAGTCACTTAATTTATTTAATACTCATTAAATAAATGACCACTCAACTGGTCTTCCTGTCTTTTAGTCTCCCCCACATCTGATCTCTCTTATACCTGACTTATTCCTGAGTATTGCTCACCCCAATTCCCTTGCCTATGGCTGATGGTGGCTTCACATTCCCTATAGAACCCTAGACTCCCTGCCTGGCTTTCACAGGGCTCCATGATCTGACTCCCAAACTAGCCAATAATGAGATATCTTTTCTCATTCTTGCTTATGGGATTCAGGCAGAGATGTGCATGAACACCCCTTTGAATGCTGAGTCTCCTAATCTTTTTATCCTTTGTTAAAAAATGCTTTTCATTTTAATCCCTCTATGCTTTTTTGTCTGCGTTTGAAGTCCTTTTCCTGTTAATGACCTCACAGTGGATGTTTCCCTTATTTGAAGAAAGAACAACAAAGCATTAGACATCACCATCCTGCATTTCATGCCTATTAGTTCCTTATTAAAGTATCATACGATGCACAAACAGCTGTTTTCAGAGAACTTTTTACTTTAAGCTCCTGATACAAAGAAAATATACTCTATGGCAAATCATTGTTAAGCACCCCGGCAGGCAGAACTAACTGTTTTCAGGAGTAATCACTCTTGATGGGGTCGCAAACAATATATATGTATATTTAGAAAAAAAATCAGTCAAGAACATTCCTTTTGGAGCAGTTGGTAAGACAGACTTAATATAATAGCTTTAGCCTTTAAAGTAACTCCGCATGCCTTTCATCTTAATTAGCTACTGCAACAGCCCAGGCAAAGCAAACAAAAGTTACTTTCAGAAAGCTAGGTTTAAGGGCGAAAGGTAAATTGGTAATTGGATTCCTCTCCATGGCATAAGCTTCACTGACAGAGCAATGGGGAGTCAGCTGGTGGCTGGCTAAGCAGACAAGAGCAGTATTTGTTAAGGAACATTTATTTCTGTCTAAGTTGTATAACAGTATTATACATGGTCAGCAGACAAAATGCATCTTTGATCTTTCTCTCTCACATAGTATAGAATGTTTTGTTCCTTCTTCCTAAAATCTTATTAATATTTGCTCTTAGGAAAGCACAGATTATTGGTTTATTTTACTTCTAGGGAAGTAAAACAACATACCACCTCTTCAGGAGCATTTTCTTCTGAAGCCTAATCTGTACTTATGGAATAGAAGATCTGGTCCCAGGTTTACAAACATTGGGCTATGTATAGATTAGTGAGAAAGTATTCTTCTAAGTAGACATGGTAATAACAAAAATGGTATTATTTAATTGTTGTATTAGACAAAGTATGATGTAATGGCCCACAGTAAATCTATAACAACATTACAAAAATCAGTAAGGCACAGGCAGGCAAGGATGGATTTTAAGAGTGGTAGAAACACATCATAAGAAAAAATAAACGAAAAGTTTCGTGTCCATTGTGGATGTCAAGAAATCTCCCTTATTCTCCCTTAAAGAGCTTGGAGATGAGGTCAAATTCCAATTCCATTCTGAGCGCCTTTATGAAGATTAATTGAATTGAGCCGAATCGAATTGAGAAAGCTTTGAGGAGGTCAGATTTCCAGAGGAACATTGCTTACAACTTTTAGGACCAATAAGGCAAGCAGCCTTGTCATGGGGAGAATCACCTGTTTTGCTGTTGTTATTTTATTTCATTTTTTTTTAAACTGGTAAAGGGCTATTACCAAAAAATGTTACCTTGAAGTGACACTGAAAACTAAATTTGTAAATATTTGCTAAAGAACTCTGTATAATTGCTCTTGCCTATAACTTCCCCCACCCACTTTTACCCATGTGAAACTTTCTTAACCTATAAGAATCACATCAGCAGGCATTTCCTCCATGGATATTCTCCCTCTCCTCTCTTGCTCCCGCCGTCCCACTGGCTTTCCCCCTCTGAGCTCCCTTAAACTAGATGCATTGCTTTTAACACCTCGTATCATGTGTCACGATGTATGTATCTGTCTCCACCAAAAGACTGTGTCTTAAGCATCTTTATGTTCTTAGCACCTGGCACAGCACTGCAGGAGATGCACACCACGTGCCTAGGTAAATACATGTAAAATCCTAGTGAAGTGTGTATGAAACTGTATTGATTTGCTGGAGTGGATATGGAGGAAGAGCTCCCCTGCTGTAACTGTGTATACTCTCGAGTCTGCAGCAACCAGTCTGAGAATCACTGATGAGAATGAATCTAGGAAAAATTTAGGAGGTGGCACAATCACTCCAGTGGTCCCTGTAACGTTGAGCTGATTCTGTGGACTTCTCTACATTTACCTAAAGTAAAGGCCTCAAATATGGAAATTGAACAGAAGCTTTACTGAGTCTCTAGAGAGAATGTTTTACCCCATCCTGAATGAACCGTGGAAACACACACAGAATTCAGAGGCTTTTTCACTCCTTAATTTAGAAAAATGGCTTTTTTGCAGAGTAGTGTTGGAGCAGGATTGCCCCAGAGTCCTGGAAGCTGTTGTAGCAATTTAGACTCTAGGTTCATAGCCTATGAGTGATAATAACAATTCACATTTATTGCTTGCTTCTTATCTAATAGGAAGGTACTTTAAGTGTATTATTTTATTTAAACTTTGTAACAATCCTATGGGATTGTTTTTTATAATTGTTTTGTAATGTAGTATTATGATACCCATTTCACAAATGTGAAAAGTGAGATTCAGGGAGATAAATAACAGTAACGTAACTTTTAACGGTAGAAACAGAACTTCAATTTATCAACCTGCAAAGTCTGCCTCTGTCTATAGAGGGAACCATGTGATCCTGTGAAGGATTCCAGCATTGCCACCAAGATTTGGTGGCTCTTGAATTCACGAATTAATATTTTGCAGTATCTTCAAAATGCACCTAAATGAAAACAGAGAGGCTGTACCCTTTTTCCTTCCAAATCGTTATCGTTATTAACTGGTGTCCTTGGTGTGATGGAAAAAACCAGTGGTTCTGAAGACAGGTGACTAGCATTTGAGTCTTGCTTCACTGGCAAGCTTCTTGTGTGACCTTGGCTAAATCACTTAATCTTGCTGTGTCTCAGCATCCTCTAAAATGGGAAGATTTGTTGAGAATTATCCTCAGGGTTCCTTTAAGACATTACATTCTACATTTTTTTCTTTTTGTCTTCTTGAGCAATTAACAAGAATGATTGAATTGGTTCTGCCTTTTCATCTTTTTTTGTATGGTACCTAATTTTGAAAAAAGGTTAAAAACTAGATAGGAAAAAATCCCAAACCGACGCTGCCGAGTATTTACAATAGCGCTTTCTTTGATGCTTGTTTGTATGTGTCCATTGCTATGTGACATGTGAAATGTACTTTCCTGTGAAGGTCCAAGGGTGAAAAAACACATGGGCCCCTCTGGGCTTATAACTGACACCTAGGCTGTGATAAAGACCTTGAGGCACTAAGGCTTTGGCCATTTTCCAGGGATCTGCCTGAAGAATTTCACAAGCAGATGCTTCCTTAGAGCCTTCTTTCTCTACAGTTTTTACTAAAGTAACTATCCCACATTCACGATGTTTCTCTCATTAAACCAAAACATATGGGCATTTTATCTGCTATACTTATTCATACAGTAGTAGGTGCTTTATCTATAGGCGGCTGAATTGTAATGAACATTTCCTGAACCACACATGTTTTAAAAACTTCTAAGACTCTGATATGGCTGTTATTTTTCTTATGTGCCTTCTGAAATTTAATTCAAACAAGAATACATTATGTTCAGTTTTCTGTTGACTCTATTGGAGGCTAAAAAAATAAAAGATAGCTTCTCATCTTCAGAAGAATTTTGTATAAACAGACAACTCTTTAAAACAAGTATATTGTGAATATTCGCGCTGTCCTGATTTTGTGATCATCAGGGTAGGCTAAACATTTGCTATATTAGAAACTATGCATGTGTCCCCAGACCTAGTTCTTCTCCCTAGGTCTGGTTTTTAGAATGCTGGTGATAAACTAGGCCTGATTTATTATATGACCATCCTGTATGGGAAAAGACTGTAACTTTGGGTATCTTTGGTCAACCTTAAGAGATATAGCAGGGAGACGGATGTGGCTTGGGTGGTTGGGCGTCCATCTCCCATATGGAGGGACCTGGGTTCGACCCCTGGGACCTCGCAGTAAAAATTTAATAATAATAATAATATAGAAGGCACATGGGCCGTCAGGCCCCATCTGTGAGTCAGTCACCAGGCCCCGTCCACAGGTGAGCCGCCAGGCCCCGCAGGCGGGTGAACCCCCCAGGCCTCGTGCGTGGGTGCGCCATCAGTCTCCATGCACAGGAGCACTACCAGGCCCTGCAAGCCACATAGCAAGATGATAACATAGCAGGAGAGTGACACAAGGGAGAGCCAAGAAGAGATGCACCGAAAAACCAGGAACTAAGGTGGTAGTAGGATGCCTCTCTCCCACATTGAAGTTTCCGAGGATTGAATCCCAGTAAAGACAGGAGGAGAAGGATGAGAAGAGAGGCAGGAAATGGACACAGAGAGTTGCCCAGCGAATGGACATAGAAACAGCAAAAACAGGGGCGAGGGGTGGGGATAAAAATGGATAAAAGTAAATAAATAAATAAATAAATCCTTAAAAAATGTATAGGGGAGGAAGATTCAGACTATAGTTAGTAGTAATACTTTGACGATGCTCTTTCATGATTTGGCAACAAATGTTTCACAACAATGCAGGGTGTTTGTGGGGGGGTGATGTGTGGGAGCCTTGCATGATGTTATGCATGTTTGTTTTGTAAGATCACGATGTTTACTGAACACTTATAGTTTATGTATGTTCATGTATGAATGATATACTTCAATAAATTGTTTGAAAAAAAAAAACCAAGTATAGCTTTAGAACTGGTCCATGGTGTTTATCTTGAAGTAGAAAATTAATTCAAATAGGTTTTTTCCCGAGAAATATGTGAGAAGATCATGCCAATACGATTTGTGGTACCATGGCATCTTGCCCTGATTTATTTGTTTTCCTTCAATCATGGAGGTCCTTCTACTGCTTTCAACTTTTTTATCTCCAGGTTCTCTAAGTCTGGCTGCCTCCAGGATTGGGCTGACAGACATCAGCTACACTCCAAGTGCAGGCACCCAGTGCACCCCAACACTGGTGCATGGCGTGGGAGTCTGAGAAGATGTTTCCTTTCCCCACCAGAGTTCTATAAAATACATCTGCCCATGGCTGCAGTTAACCTACTCAAAATCTCTTAGAATCAACTAAATGGTTGATCATGAAAATCATTTATAAAGATGAGTTGCTTCTCATTTATAAAATGCAGCTCTCCATAGACCCATTTTACAGAAAAATAAGGGGCAGCAAGGGTAGTTGTGTGTTCAACCAACATTGAGGGTTATTAACAACCTTACTTCAATAACCTTGTATTCATTTCCTATTCTGCTATAACAAAAATGTAATGGCTTAAAGACAACAGAGATTATTATCTTACAGTTCTGGCGGTCAGACATTTGAAATGGATCTCACTGGGCTAAAAGCTCAGGGTTAGCCAGGTGCATCCCTTTCCTCCAGGGGAGAATCTTTTTCCTTGCTTTTTCCAATTTCTAGAGAGCACTGGAATTCCTTTGCTCATGATGACATTGTCTCCACCTTCAAAGCCAGTAACGCCAGGCTGAGCCCCTGGTGCACTGCCATCTCTCTGGTCGTCCCTCGTCCATCTCCCTCTCTCATGTCTAAAGACCCTTGAGATTAAATTGAGCTCACTTGGATAATCTAGGCTCCTCTTCCCCACCTCAAGATTATTAATTTAATCACAGATGCAAAGCCCCTATAGCCATATAACGTAACATTCACAGGTTCTGGGGATTAAGACATGGATACCTGTGGGAAACATTATTCAGCTTACCACAATCTGCCTCTTGGCCCCCAAAGGTTCACATCTCCCACATACAAATGAACCCTATCCCAAGTTCCACCAAAGTCTCAACTCCTGATAGAATCAAACTCACGTCCCAAATCTCATCTAAGTCTCATCAGTTCAACAGTCCCAAATCTTACCATCTAAATCACCTAAAACTAGGTATGGGGGAGACTCTGGGTATGATCCATCCTGGGGCAAAATTCCTTCTCTATCTATGATCCTGTGAAACTCAAGAAATAAGCTATCAGCTCCTAAAATAAAATAGTGGAACAAGCATAAGAGAACAGTTACAGATATTCCCATTCTAAAAGGGAGGAAAATAAGGAAAAAAGAATCACCAGACCCAAGCAACTTCAAAATCCGCCTGGGAAAATTCTATTAGGTTTCCAAGTCTAGGAATCATCCTCTGTGGCTTGAGGCTTTGTCCCCCCTGGTAGGCCTACAGCTCCACCCTTAAATAATCCATCCTTTTCCATAAACGGTAGCATGTGTTTGCCACTGAATCCTTTTATGAGCCCATTTCCTGTCTGTAGAATTTTGGAAATCCAACAGCCTACTATCATTTCATCTCCTGTCTCTTCCCTTCAGTCCAAGCTGGCAGTGTCTCTGTTGGCCCAACATTCTCAAAAACTCTGTAGTTTTCCCACATATATCATGGGCATTCACTCCATTAAACAAGAATTTCCTCTGGATAGTCCCATCTCTAGTCTAGGCTTTTGTTGAGATGGCTGAGGGGATCCATGAGTCGCATGCCTAATCCCTTCAAAGAGCCCTCTGTGTGACTGAATTCTCTGATTTTTTGGTCCTTCCAAGGCAATAGCAAAAGATTATCCATTCACACCCACTGGAATTCTCTCCAGAATACACTTTCCTGACACTGAATCATCTAATTGCAGCATTTTTGGCAGTCTGGATAGGCTGAGAATTTCCCAATTCAAGTCCTGGTTCCTTTTAGCTTAACAGTTCTTCCCTCAATTTATTTCTTTCTTCTCCCATTTTACTATAAGCAGAAGGGAAAAAACTAAAAGGCTGCACCTTCAATACTTTTCTTGGAAATCTTCTAAGCTAAATATTCAATTTCATTGCTTACAAGTCCACTTTCCATATATCTGTAGGAAACAACTCAGCTAAGCTTTCTGCCACTATCTAACAAGGATCCTCTTTCCCTCAGTTTCCAATATCATGCTCCTAATTTCTGTCTGAGCCCTCATCAATAACCCTTTTAACCTCCCTTTTCTACCAACAGTCTGTTTATGATGACTTAGGTATTTCTGAAAATGATATAGGCTTTCACTACCATGTTCTCCACTTCTTTCTGAGCACTCACAAGCAGCACCTATGCAGTTCATATTTTACTGACAGTCTGTTCAAGGCAATCTAGGTTTTTCTATCATGATTCTCAAAATTCTTCCAGCCTTTGCCCATTACCCAATTCCAAAGCCACTTATGCATTTTTAGAAATTTGTTACAGCAGCACCCTACTTCCAGGTACCAAAATCTGTATTAGTATCTTATCACTGCTGCAACAAATTAATACAAAGTTAGCGCCGTAATATAACACAAATATATCATCTTACACTTCAGGTCAGATGTCTGGGCTAAATTTAAGGTGTTGGCAGGGCTGTCCTGCTTCTCGAGGCTCTATGGAAAAAATCAATTTTCTTGAGTTTTCCAGCTGCTAGAGGCCATTTACATGCCTTGGGTCATAGTCTCTTCCTCTATCTTCAGAGCACACCACTCCAACCTGTGCTCCCATTGTCATATTTCTTCTCTCTGATCCTTATCCTCCCATTTCCCTCTTATGAGAACCCTGTGATTGCATTGGGCCCACCAGAGTATTCAGGATAATCTCCCCATCTCAAAACATAAAACAATACCACGTGCCAAGTCCCTTTTACCATGTGAAGTAATGTATTAACGGTTCCAGGGATTAGGACATGGGCGTCTTTGGGGGCCATCGTTCAGTCTACCATAATGCCTATGCTCTGCTGCTTCCCATATTCATCTAGACAACAAGAAAATGAAAGTTGGGGCAAGAAAGTTTTCAGGTCATTAAAATGTATAGAGCCCTTGCCTTATTTTGGTAAAGAAAAGAGAAAACTAATTTGTACTTCATTACAAAAAAACACTTTACTAATACCTGCTGGGAGTGGATGTGGCTCAAGCAGTTGAGCACCTGCTTCCCACATGGGAGGTCCCAAGTTCAGTCCCTGGTGCCTCCTAAAAACAAAAAAAGCAAACAACAAGCAAACAAACAAAAAAAACAACTCATGGGAGCCAATGTGGCTCAGTGGTTGAGTGCCAGCTTCCCTCATACAAGGTCCTGGGTTCAATCTCTGGCCCCAGTACCTCAAAAAAAAAAAAAAAATCTGTCAAACATTTAAGGATTAGGTATTAGGAGATGAGAGATTCCAAGTCATGGAAAGCAAGAAAAGTAGGGGGAAAAGGAAATGTTATTAAAACAACAAAGGGCAAGAAAAGAGGGAAAAGGAAAGGCATAATAATAAAGGACACAATAAAACAGTAAAACAGTAAATATAATTCTAAGTATATAAGTAATCACAATAAATATGTATTAAACTAATCCAAGGAAAGATAGAGATGAACTGATAAGGCAAAAGCCAACACACAAAAGCCAGCACACAAAAACTCACTAAACTGCTTATAAGAGACACATCTACAATAAATGATATAGAAAATTTGACATAAAGGCAATGGTAGAAGATATGTCAGATAAAGTTTAATCAAGATAAAGAAATAGTAATTATGTTAACTATATCCAAAAATGGTAGAATATAAATTTTTTAAAAAATTAATAAACATAAAGAGGAACTATACATGAAAAAAAAAAAAACAATAACTTACCAAAAAAATTGACAATCTGGAATGTTTATGCCCCTTATAACATGGCCTCAACATACATAAAACAAAAACTGACAAAGTTGGGAGCAGGTGTGGCTCAAGCAGTTGAGTGCCTGCTTCCCACATCGGAGATCCCGGGTTCCGTCCCCAGTACTTCCTAAAAACAAACAAAAAAAAAGCAAACAACAAGCAAACAAATGAAAAAAACCAACTCGGGGGAGCTGATGTTGCTCAGTGGTTGAGTGCTGGCTTCCCACATACGAGGTCTCAGGTTGAATCCCCGGCCCTGGTAGCTCAAAAAATAAAAATAAAAAAAAACTGACAAAGATAAAAATAATGATGACAAACCCAACAATGGAAATGGGAGATTTTAAATGCCTCTCTCAGAAATTGATGAATCAAGTATATAAAATATTAGTAAGGATATGAAAGATTTGAAAAACCAAGATGGAAAACTTCATGTAGTGGACAAATACAATCCTCAACCCCAAAACAGAGAATACGCATTCTTGCGGAAACCAGCTCCTGACAAGGTACTCAATGGTCTCCACCTCCTGATATTTATGCCCTCATGGAATATCTTCCCCTTGAGTGTAGGCCATCCTGAGGGACTTGCTTCTGATCTGGCACAAGTGACAGCTTACGAAAAACCGAGTCTTCTGACTCACGTGCTTTCTCTTGCCCTCTCTTACTCTCTCAGATGAAGTCAGTTGCTCCATCGTGAGTTGCCTTAGGAAGAGACCAACATGGTAAAGACACTGAGGGAGGCCGCCAGCCAATAGCTCCTGAGTTACTGAGCCTCAAACTAACCACCTACGAGGAACTGAATCCTGCCAACAGGCATGTGAGTGGATCCCTTCCAGCTGAGCCTTGCAACGACCCAGAGTCAGAAGACTCCACTAAGCTGTGCCCAGATTCCTTACCCCCAGAAACTGTCAGATAATAAATGTTGTTTAAGCCACTAAGTTTTAAATTCTTTGTCCCAGGAATGTTACTCCTGAGGATTGTAAAAACATTTTTCTCAATCCGCTAGTTCTGACTCCCTGCTCTGCAGAGCATGAAATTATATTATATACCTTGTAAAGCCCAGAAGGTGAGGAAACCTTTCACTCTCCCAGTTTTCCATTCAGTATGGATCCCTATACTCTTTGAGAAAATGTCTTTACATTGTTCTCCAGAGCCAAATACAAGTATCTTAGGGTTTTTTTTTTCCTAAAAGCTGTTTGACAAACAGTCAAAATAAAGCAAGCCCCAAAGAATAGCTTGTATGAAAAGCTCCTAATACTCCAAGACTTGTAGAATTGTCCTACCTCCCATTTTTCCTCCCTGGGGTCAGATCATTGTTATCCCAGTTAAAGTCAGGGGTAAGTCAGGTGATCAGTCATGGGTCAAATCCCCCAGAGTAGAATGGAGAGAATTCTATTAAAGTATCAAAGGTTAGAAAGGCTAGAAAAGTATTTTTTTCCTATTTTCTCTTAGTTCAAGTTCAATTCCATCAAGATCTGGAGGCAACTAGGGTGAAGTTTCCTATCAAATAAAGATAAATATTTGCAGAAACCTTTAATTTAAAAACTAAACTGCTCTAGATATTTGATCCTTTACTAAAACTGAAAATATATATATAAATGTTCAGACATCAGAGAAGGCATTATGCTTAGCTAAAGGAAAATTAAACTCCCACCCTGTCTGAATTAATAATTTAGCCAAACAGATCATGACACATTTCCTAGCTTTACATTGGTTTTGAATTTCAGGCCTCATGGAAGTCATATAAAAAGAATATTACTTTCTAGCTTGTACTGAGAGAAACAAATCTAAAAGGATATACATTAGAGCCAAACCAGAAATACAATTTATAATTTAATCCATTATTTTCATCACTAAAGAATAGATTTTGTTCATGTCCAAGGAACCAAATTTTCAAATGATTTTCATATTAACAAAGGAGATATAACAGCTGCATGAATTGAGTTATGCCCATAAAACTGTGTCTACATCAATTTACTTTGTACCTCTCTGATGATTTACACAGCTTATTATAATGTATCTTGGTGCTGATCTTCAGATCAAAAGAGGATGTGGTGAGAAACCATAGCATGTGTTAGACTCATGGTCACTGTTCATTCCTAAAGTAAGCACTTTAAAAAGTACAAGGAGCAATGCTATTAATATATTCCTATAAATGTGGCTGGACATTCTAACCCCCCAAATATATACAAAGGAGTTTTTTGAGAATCTCAGGATATTTTCAAAGGAGGGGATTTTAAACATTACATAATCTAATCCATTAAATTCACAGATGAGAAAATAGTCTTGGGAAGATTAAAAAGAGATGCCTATGGTTAGATAGCTATTGGTGGCAAGGCAAAGACCAAAATTCTGTTCTCACTCAACCCTACAGCTTTTATCTCTGCCTGAAATACAGGGCCTAGTAACTTTTTATATATGATTTTCCCAATGGCACAGTAGTTCAAATCTAATGGATTAACACTTTTGTCATTTTTATAACTACTAAAAATATGCACAAATACATATATTAATTCTCTTAAACTCAGAAATAGGGAGTGCTTATATAAGAAGGTGCATTCTTTATGACTAGCACTAGGGTAGGCCCAGGCATTTGCATCTCCAGCCTTCTTACAGCCCACTGCATGGGGTTGTAACCAGGAGCTTCTAGAGCCTGAAAAATTGGTTTATACACACGTACACACACACGCACAATGCATACCCTGCACGGCATAAGATATGATCCCTTCAGCTCTTAGAACAGCAGAGCCCACTGCTGAAGCCTCAGCTGCCTGCTTAGATTGCAAGCAAACCACTTGGTTGACCCCAATGTGACATACAAGTATTGTTATTTTCTACAGGTGCCGTAACTGCGTGTGTTATGTTTTGCTAATAGTTGGGGGTATATTTTGTGTACTGTGCTGAGTGATAAGCATTATTTCGTGGGTAATCCTTACAACTTTTGGCAAGGGTTTCACTATTATTTGTTTGTTATTAGGCCTAGAGAGGTGAAGTGACTGCTCGAAATGACACCTCTAGCCCACGACACCTGAAATCCAGTGGAGGAGAATGTGGGAAGGAATCAGAAAAGGCTTATCTCTATCCTGTACGTGCCATGCTGGAGTAAAACAATACCTATTGATGCCCCCTATGTTATGATAACATAGAAAATCAGAGATTATTCATATCTTAAAGATCATATGCATCAATTGACTCAGATAAATTTAAAAAAATAAAAAATACTGGAGTCCAGAGAGGGCTAAATAATTTGCCTAGAGTCCAGGATTCAAATTCAGGAGTAGGAATAAATGTTTACAAGTTTCTTTAGTCTAAAATGTAATCCAATAAACTTTAATCTATAAAGCTATAATTGCTAGGAAAACTAACAAAAATCACCACCATCCCAGGCAAAATTCCAGTTATGGGTCACTCAGCACTCTTCAGTAGAATTGCACAAATACCCTTAGTGAAATATGTATTTCCCTCCACCCACTTTAGAGTAGGATGAAATGGCACATTCCATTTTCAAAGTGGGCTGCTGCCACATATCAGCAGTATCAAGAATCTGAAAAACTTTAATGTGGTACCCAAAGTAACTTGCAAGTGAATTTACTCACTGAAGTAAACCAGTTGGATAGAAGCAGTTTTCTAAATGCCATTTCAAAGCCAAGCAGGAGCAGAATAAGCACTGACTTGTGTTTGTGATAATGACATTTAAAAGTCTAAAAATTATAGGGTTGTTTACAGAGATGGACTTATTATAAAATAATTGCATCCAACTTCTCATAAACATAAAAGAAAGTCATTTGGTTGTACACAGTTGAAAGAAAAGGTTTCCTTAAAGAATGGAGAAAATAACACTCAGAGTTTCAGAAAAAAACTTCAAAGGCAATCTGGAAATACATGGAATTTTAAAGAGAGAAGCTCACTCAGAGATTTCTCTAAAATTTCCAAAATGTAAAAGCATTATTTTTCTGCAGACATCTAATTTAGAGTGCATACCCAAACCTGTAATAAACCTCCTACAAAGAAATAATAGTAGACTGTATGCATTATAGATGTTCAGAGCGCTTTCTATTTAAATACAATTTTTGACCTTCCACCAACAGTCAGGAGGCATAACTTTCCATGGCAACAGCAAAAGAAAGGTCACAATAATATTTTCCAAGGTAATTTTTGGCCCTTAGGAGGGATTCACTATTATACTTGGAGGCCATATCACCTGAGGGACAATGGGTAAAGATCAAATTTCACCTTGAACAGGGCTTTTGTTGTTGTTGTTGTTTTGCTGGTCACAAATAGCTCACATCTAAGTGGCATCTACTATTCCTACAAGATATATGTTTACTCATCATTAATCATCACAACTCCCCATAGTGAAGGCATGAATGGAATATGAGAGTCTCTTAGTCTTTAAGGTGTTTGCCATTCATTAATTCTAGAAGCAGTGTTTGGAGAAATGAAAAGCTTTATTTCTGTGGACAATAAAACCTGGATTTGCTGGATGTATGTGTTTCAGCCACTTACTTAAACTATGTCCCAATAAACTGGGAATAACAGTTCTGCTCTTAGAGTTGTAAGGGCTAAAGAAGAAAATTATTCCAAAGGGTACAGTCCAACAGCTAAAAGAGTATAAACACTCAGTAAGAGTAGCTATCCCAATTATTGATATGCACTTATCTTAATTATTTCAGTGTTTCTTGTATGTTACATTTTTGGTGAGATTGAGCAGATGGTAAAATGTATTTTAAAATATAGAATATCAATGAATTATTTTAGTACATTACCCTTGGGCTATTTAGCATGGAATAAATATTATTTCATGAATTGTGAAGTTGAATGAGAATTATGAATGTTTTTACATATAATAAGAATAAAAATTAAGTATCATTATACCATTTGTGTGTGTATATATGGTAATTAGGTCAGTTTAAATATCTCAGTAAATGGCATTTTAAGCAAAATACAGTGTAAAATTTTATTTGTTCTGAATAACAAGTATACAAATGAAAGTGCAGCATCAAGATATTATATTAGCAAATATGGAATTTATAATAAATACTCTTTTCATAAAGTCATGACATTCATAGTAATTTAACTGAAAAATCTGAAAATTCATCAGTTATTTCAATACTTTCTATGTTAAGAAATTGCCCTAAATCAATAACTCATTTTCTCTTTGAAATCTATTTTAAAAATAAAAACAACAGAAAAAGGTCTCTGGTTAATGGTATCACATGTAAAATATCCACTCAAGGGTGATTTGAAAAGAGTCCGAGCAGAATATCTACATTTGTGCTTCTAGTTCTTTCCCTGGAAACTGTAGGAGTAGAAGTCAACCTCTAGCTGACAAACAAGTGAGAAATGTCATAAAACATTTCATAAAATATTCTGTTAATACATTTCTATAATATCCTATTTTGAATTCTCAAAAACATATAAAATATCTGTGTATGTCATGAAAACATGCACATTACAGTAACTCAGATCTTTACAAAGCAGTCCTTCCTTCGTTCATTTATCCCCTCGGCATCATGTACCCCCCTTTTGAAGGTAAAAGTCATAACATCTCAAGGGTCTAAGCAAATGAATTCTTTCATCTTCAGTTTCTTCTTGACTGCAGACAAGAGAAAAATATGTGTTAAGGTCTGATACAACAACAAAAAAACATTGACTTCTAAAAAAAATGCATGCTTTTAAAAAACTAGACTATTTACAAACTTGAAGCATAACAAACAGAAACTTATAAATGTGCATGCCCTGATTCCTTCTCTTGCTGGAGACATAGCACTATCTTTTCATGATTTTTCTCCTTGCTAGCTATCCAACACTCTCTTTTGTGTTATCATTCAAGGCCTACCCCTTCTTTTTGACATCACTGTCGTGTTGCTATGGGAATGATGATTTGATGTGCCCCTGAAGGAACAAAGGGTGATTTCCATTTGAGGACTTCAGAGCATGCTTGGTTCCTTGTTGATAAATGATTGTGGTAACCAGTATATAAAATGTTATCGGCAAAATTCCATTCATATTTTACATGTCTCCTTTCCAGCAAACACTTCTTTCAGTACATGTTATTACAACAACCTTGGGACACAGGCTGGAACAAAAATGAGAATTTACAGGGTTGAGTAAGGATCACAAGGCAAAAAAAGCAAGAAGTAGGATTTTGAATAGTGTCCTTTGTCTTTTGAATACCAATTCACAGTTTTCTCAGGAAATTTCTTTTTTTTTTTTTTTTGCTGTAATTTTTAAAAATCTTGATACTCATATGACTAATTTTAAAGTAGATGGAGTCAATCAGATAGTGCTTTCCCCAAATCCTCCAGCTTTCCCAACTCCTGCCCCTTTATTTTGCTAAATTTAGGTACCCAATTTATATGTGAAAAAAATCCAGAAAAATTCAAAATCTTTTAACAAACATTATAATGATTGAAATGACACCTTTTACAACAAATAAGTTCTCTCAAGTAGCTATGTAATTATTTACAGTTAGTTTTATTTATGACATTCCCTTCACCGGTATGTCCTAAAAATATTTTAAATTTTTTAAGTACAACATTCATACTACTAAGAATACACATCATAAGTATGTAGCTCATTAAATTTTTTAAAAAGCAAGCAAATGCATGTAACCACTATCCAGATCCTGTTATCAAACATGACCAGCATGCCCAAATCCTCTTTCACCTCTGTCATAACATAGCCTCTTAAAAGGTAACCGTGATTCTGACTCCCATCACTATAAATTTATTTGACTAGTCTTGTACTTTATATAAATAGACATAGAGTATCAAAGAGTGTGCTCTCTAGTGTCAGCAGTATGTCTGCAAGAGTCACCAGGATGGGCATGCATTCATAGTGTGCTCACTTCACTGCTGCCTGCATTCCATTGCATGGAAATAGCACAAATCGCTCATCCATTTGTTTTAATTTGCCAAAAGCTGCTGGGAGCAATATAGCAGAAATGGGTTGACTTTTACAATGGGGATTTATTAGGTTAAAACCTTATAGTTCTGGGGCTGTGAAAGTGTCCAAATCAAGGCATCACAGGAGAGCCTTTCTCCCCCAGCTGCAGCTGTGAGTGATCAGGCACATGGCAGGTACCCGCTGTCTCTCCCCTCTCCTCCAGGCCTCATTGCTTTCAGATTCTGACTAAAGCATCCTCCTCTCAGCTTCTGGTTTCCTCTGTGCCTCTGCAGCTCTTTGCTGTATATCTCTGGCTTTTTTTCCCTCCATTTATAAGGGACTCCAGTAAGAGGATTAAGACCCACCCTGAGTCATGTAATCAAATCAAAGGCCTTTACCTGAAGTCACTTAATCAAACGGTCCCACCTACAATAGAATTATATTCACAGGAATGGATTAGCTTTAAGAACTGGATTTTCTGGAGTCCACAAAAGAATCAAACTGCCACACCATTTTACTGTTAATGGACATTTAATCTGCTTCCAGTTTGAGGCAATTACAAATAAAGCTACTGTCTTTTGGTGGTTATTTGTACTCTTTTCTCTTGGGCATATATATAAGAGAGGAATTGTTTGGTCATGGCTATGCATATGTTCCTTTTAGTAGATAATGCTAAGCAAGTTTACAAAGTAGATGTAGCAAATTAACACCAGAATTGTATGAGAGTTCAAATTGCTCCACATCTTTGTCAGCACTTAGAATTGTCAGGTGTTTGTTTTGTTTTGCCATTCTGGTAGGTGTTGTAGTGCTATTTTATTATCATTTATTCCTTGCCACTTTTATTTATTACTCTGATAATGCTTAATGCTGAGCATCATTCAGTTTATTTAGTGGGACTTTGGTTTTCTTATTGTGAATGTTTCAAATTAGAGATTTCAATTTCATGGATATAAATAGGATTATAAAGATTTTCTATTTCTTCTTGTTTCAGTTCTGGTAAATTGTATTTGTTGAGGAAAGTTTGCCATCTAAAGTTTCAAATTTATTGGCATAACAGTATTTCTAATGAATCTTTATGGTAGGCAGAATAACAAACTTCCAGAGATGGACCTATCCTAATCCCTGGAAACTATGGATATGTTACCTTGCAAGGAAAAAAAAAACTGAAACACTCGGCAGATGTGATGACATTAAGGATTTTGAGATGGGGAGATTATCTTGGATTATCTGGGTGGGCTCAATGTCATCACAAGGGTCCTTAGAATTAGAAGAGGGAGGCAAGAGAGTCAGTGTCAGAGAAGGAGACATAACACTACAGGCAGAGTTCACAGTGATACAATGCTGGAAGGGGGCCACAAACCCAAGGAATCTAGGCAGCCTCTAGGAGCTTTCTGTTTCATTTTTCTCTTAAATTCTTTTCTGTCCTTTCCAAACCATTCTCTGTGCTTCCATCTAGATATTTTTTATTGCGATATCTTCTAGTACAATAATCCTACTTATTGCTGTATCTAATATATGGGTAAACCCAGCTCTTGAACACATTATTTTACTTATTGTATTTTGAGTTCATGAAATGTATTAAATTATTTTTATAGATACTTGTTCTTATCATTTTCACCATATTTTTTCACTTATTTCTGGACATATTATTGATAGTTATTTTTAAATAAATATCTGAATTAACTATGGGTCTATGTCTGTTGCCTGTTTCCTTGGCTTCTGGTCACTTTTCCCATTTTTTAGCATTATTGCCAAGTTTAGATTGAATGACAGATCATGTATATGGAAAATGGTATATAGGCTTTGAATGAGGTTATCATCCTACAGAAAAGATTTAATTATGTTCTGGAAGGTAGCCAGAGAATAGGAAGATCATCTTTATCCATTCAGAGATAGAGTTGATGCCAGGCTGTTTCAGTCCACGTGAAAGAGTCTGTTTCTATTTTGCTGTTTTTCGTAAGGAATAGCCCTTGAGGTTGTTCTAGGTAAGAGCCCAATATATTTACCAGGATCCTTTTTTATTGGCAGTCTCTGAAGCTAATCATCTCTCTAGCACCATTAAACTGCCAAAATCTCTACTTAGCATTTTAGCTTCTCAGCAGCTGTTTTTTGCCTGGTTTATCTGGTCTTTACTCCAAACACACAGATTAGAAATTTGCAAATGCCTCAAGGAGAAATCGCATGTGGAATATTGGCTTCACTACTCTGAAATTTTCTTTTCCCCAGAATCCTGGCCTCACTAATCCTGGCTGACTTGAACAATCTAAATCCAAATTTTGGTCACAATGAGACAGTTAGCTGCCACTTTATTTTCAGTCTCTCTGCACCCCCCGCCTCCCCAATCCCAACACCCACAAATTGCCCCAAGGGAAAAAGCAGCGGTAGCTGTAGTCTCACTTCTCTGAGTTTGCTTTTATTCCAGAATGTTGGCTCCTCAAATCCTGCCTGCTTTGCCGTTTAGGACAAGCCTGCAAACAGCTGTTATTTTATTGTTGTTATTGTGATTTTATCCAGCTTTTATAATTGGATTTTGTGGGAGGGAGTCTGTAATAAAATCGTTCCTCATAATCAGAAGGAAAAATCAACTCCAACTGTGTATTTTAATGTAAATTAATAGACAGTTCATTTTCATCCCCCAGATCAAAAAGTTCTTAATTTTCTAATTACTTTTGATGATCATTCAGTTTTTTAGAAGCAAGTTCCTGTCTCCTGGTTACCTGAAATTACAAGAGGAAAGAAATGAGAAGGTGACAAAAATAAACATAGAGATAACTTGATAAAATGTTTAGCCAACAAACATAAAGGGAATATTTACATTAGGCACATTTCAAGAGAAAGTGCATCAGAGGTAGGTATGATGACAATATACCCCAGTGTGTCCAAGGCTGTTCCAGATTATGTCTATTTTCCCAAAATATTCAAAAATAGGGCCCCTTTAGCTCCCACAAGTGTCCCGATTTGGATGAAGAATTTATATCATCACCATAATTAAAAGCACAGTAAATAGAATTATGTCAGATAGTTTATGAGAATCCCTAAAATGTAAGGGGCATTGGATATTTTGTTAGCCACTATATCTCCAGCACCTCAAAGAGAGCCTACGTTACGGTAGACCCTCATTAAATATTTGTTAAATGCTTGGTTGATCAAAATTTTCTTCCTATTGATAGTTCAGAAAAGCTCCTATAAACTTTATGACTTAATATGGGAAATTCATGTAAATTTTTAGCATTACTGTCTAATTTGGGAAAACTTCTATCAGCTATATTTCAAAAATGGGCTCTTATTGGCATATTTGCTAATTGTACTACTGCTTCCTTCTTGTGTCCTATAAACAGGAATTCTGGTAAATTCTATTTTGTGTGCTTCCCAACACAAAAGGAAAGAAAATGCATAATACATTTAATTTATAATTATAGATGCTCCTTCTGTGAGTATATTCCTGACAAGAGAGAAGTTCCATTTTGACTACAAATTGATGATAAACAATTCTCCATTTAGAATTTTGCATATCAAATGATTGGAAGAACTTTTCACAGACTAGCTTCTAGTTCAGCATATTTCAGCCATTGCTTCACTTCACTCTCCACCTATTTTCAGAGAACGTGAGAAGCATTTGTATTGTGATATGTCCTCTGGCACTGTTATGCTACCAAGTTAGGAAAACCAGTAGGTTAGGAGGATATCGTGAAGCCTTTTCTACACTGAGACAGCTGGCAATAACTTGACTATGCATATAAGTGACTGAAAACCACACAAATATACATTTAAAAAATCTAAACTATATACCCAATTAGCTTCTTTGTAATCATATCCCACTTCAACCCCACCTCACATAAGGAGAAGTATGATGGAGTAGAAATCAGAGAGTTTAGAGACAATGGTCTTTCTGATTGCAATTAAATGACTTCTTTTGCAAAAACATATAAATATGTGGACGTCTTGCTAGAACCTTTCAGGGCTTTGGAAGAAGCTGTGAAGTGAGGGGTCCAGAAGTATAGCTTTGTTAATTTTCACAGTAAATTTGGTTTTGGTTACAGATTTGCAATTTGCACAGGGATGTCTGGTGTGCAGAGCAGGGGTATCTCAGGCAATGCAAGAGAAGTGACATTTGAAATGATTAGGTAATGAAGATGAGGAAGGGCTATGGAAGCCTATGGTAACCTGACTTTTTCTGATAACTCTGAGTAGTTTGATGCAGCTAGATTAAAGAAAAGCATGTGCTCAAGGTTTGAGAAACAAGACTAGACAACATCCCCAGGGGAATGGCACATGAAAGGCCTTGTATATGAGAGCCCAACATTTACATTTTATCCTGAAGGACAGTGAGATGGGGGTATGTGGGGGCGTTGATTAATTTTCAGGCCATGTATGACATTGTCAACTTGTGTTAGTGAAAGTTGCTCTCTCTGGTAGTGGTTTGGAGAAGGCATTTGTAGTGGCCCTGACTAAACGAATATTTGAGAGCTAGAAGGCTGTTTAGGTGGCCTCTAAAACTAATAAATTGGTATGTACAGACAGATGTAAGTAATAATACTAATCAAGTGAAATCTGTGGTTTGTAGTTAAGTTCGTGGGCAAGGGAGGATCAGAGTCTGGGATAACTCTGAAGCTGAGGCATGTGTCTTGTCACCCTACCTTCAAGTCCTCGACCCCCCTACTTCCCTATACACGAGTCATAGCTTTGCTTCTTGGAACCTTATCCCTTCATGACAAGTGATACCAAGCTCTCCAAATTCCCTTCTACTTCCATGGTCCCTTTCTTCTCAGTCTCTAACAGACTTCTCACTTGACCTCTAAGTGTTGATATTTAGAGGATAATTCTGAGCCCTCTTTATTTCTGTCTCTACACTTTGTTCCTAGTTGATCTCAACCTTTTCCCTTTCCATGGTTTTAAGTATCATGTACATGCTACTAAGTCAGAAATATATCTGAGAGAGAGAGAGAGAATGAGGGAGAGGAAAAAGTCCAACTCTCTTCCCTGAACTCCAGACCTCAAAACCCACATACACACCAACTCCTATCAAAGATCTTAAAATCACTGTATGTCCAACATGGGGACAACCAAACCCTTGAACCCCCATTTATACCCCTTCCTTTTTCTCTCCCAACTTTCTTTATCAGTAAATTGGGTCATCATCTACCCAATTACTTAAGCCACACTTGAGTTGATTTGTTCTTTCATTTACTCTATTTGATCCTTTAAAAAAGAAAAAAATCATTCTGTGGCCTAACATTATACCACAAATTAGGAGGGAAAAAAAAAAAAGAACTGCTTACCAAGGTCAGCAAAGCCATGTAAGATCTGATCCATGCCACTCTCTTTCCTAGATTAGGGCCTTCACACATGCTATTCCTTCTGCCTGGAAAACCCTTCTCCTCATTTTTCATTCTTCAGGATACTGCTTAGATGTCAGACCCTTCTCATCATTCTATTTAAGAGTGCCTCCCACCTCTGCCCCTTATTCTCTATCTCAGGACAAGGGTATTCTCTTCATAACACTTACCCTTACTGACAAGTTGTAATAACGTTCACATTTTCTGTTTTCTTAATTCTTGTCTGCACCCCACACTGAGCTGTGAGTTCCACATCCTGAATGCTCAGCCTGCTCTTTATGGAGTTGAAAGACACCGTTAAGAGTGGTTAGCTCTGGATTATGGGATGGAGAGTGAATTTTTGTTTTCTTCACTGTAATTTACTACATAAATTGATTTTAACTGTATTGGTCACATGCTGCTTCTGTAATCAAGAAAAAAAAAAAAAACGGAATGAAGCCAATGATAAAAAAGACACAAAAGAAGTATTTGCTATGTGGATTGTTATCATTTAAAAGTGGTTTTTAAAAGAGTTTTACTATCTATGTTTTATAACATCGATATTAGCACTTCTATACAGGGCACAACTGAAGGCTTTCATTTCTAATGTTTGGCCTTTTAGTTTTTTCTTCTTCTTTTTTCTCCTTGGTTTTCTGAAAAAGAAGACCTTTAACATTTATCCCACAAGACTTCAAACTGATTTAAAAGGCACTGGGTTGGGTATAGTTGCCTTTCTGCCCAGAGGGTGTAAACTTTTTCTTAGGCAAACTCCCTGCTGACTTCCCAAAATAGCAGATAGTAAATGTGGCTCAACATGTTTTCAATCTAAACAGATTTATTTATGTGGATTCATAGATGAGTCATGCCTATACTGTTATTTTATTCTAGAGCAGTTGACAAGGCAGTAAAGAGCCACTATTTTGACCATTATTCTATACACTCAGATTAAAATGTCTTTCCATTTTAATAGTCATTAATAGCAATAGCCAAGATTTGTAGGGCATTTCCTGATTGCTAAGGATTCAGTGCACCTTTGTAAGTTAGTTGTCACTGTTCACATTTTACAGTTAAGGAAATCAAGACTCAGAGTCTAAATCACGTGCTTAAAGTCTCCAAGATGGACAGTACTTTGCACTCACTGGCTCTCCTCTTTGCCCACCACTCCTATACTGTTAGCCTTTGTTATTTTCCGATTCTTCCCACCCTCTCCTGACAGTTTCCTTCAGGCTTCAACCCCTAAAATAGGAAAGAAATAAAAATAAAGCCATACCAGTGCAATAACTCACTTCTGAGCCAAGACTAATTTAACTCTAATATTGCATAGCACATAAGATTAATTTTGAGATGGCTTAAATTTTCCCCAGTGACAAAGCATAATAAAGTCACTTTCTTGTGGAAATATAGCTGCTCCTAAAAAATAAAACATACAAACAAACAAAAATTACTTTCCCCATTCTGATTACCCATTTAGAACTTTCCAAGGCTACATTAAGAACAACCATTCTCCCATTCCCTTTCACCACTTCCTCCACCTGGAAAAATCACATGAGTCACAGCCATGAGTGCCCATTCATCCACAACCTTCTTTCTCATGGTTTGGGCATGTGCTATTACTGGAAAACACGTTGATAAATCCCAGAGTTGAGTATTCAGAATACATTATTATTTAAATAACAGAACGTGATGAAAATCATCCAATAAAAGCCAAGGGAGAGCAATCAAGCCAGGCGGTAGTCAGCAGTTAGAGATTCTCATGTACTTCTTGCAAGAAACACTGTGATTCACACTCACACAAGTTGCACTGAGTAAGTCTTGGTAGAGTGGTAGAGAGGAAAAAGCACTGAGACTGCAGAAATTGCAGAGCCATGGGCCAGTCATCTGAATGCTTTTGATCATTGTTACACAGAAGACTGGGCTTCTAACTCCTTGAAAATAGTTCAGCACTTCTTGAAAATAGTATATTATCAATTCTTCAGTGTTAGCAGTAACAGAGATAATTTTATCATCTATGGTCTTAGTTTTCCAGGGCTGCTATCACAAATAGCAAAGATTGGTTTCCTTAAACAGCAGGAATTTATTTGTTTCACAGTTTTAGAGGTTAGAAGTCCAAAATCAAGGTACCAGCAAGCCATTCTTTCTCTGAAGTCTGTAGCATTCTGGTGGTGGTTTGTCAGTGTGGCACTTTGAAAGTATTTTATAAATCCCCAAAAGAGAAAGATCATGTTTGTGAACTGCTCCATTCCTGTGGGTGTGAGACCTTTACAATTAGACTATGTCAGTGAGGGGTGACTCAGGTTGAGTCTCTGCTCTCTTGCTGGATCTGATAAAAACAGAGACACAGGAAAAGGGCACCGCCATATTTGATCCTGAAATGTGAGAGAAAGGACTCCAGTTTCACCCACAGCTGAGTTGCAAGGACAGAAACTGCCAAGAAGCTTGAAGAGCTGAGGCCCAGGGAGAGAAGAAACATGGCTGATAGCTTGCAGCTTAACTCAGGAAGAAATCGGAACAGCTGAGACTGACAGAGGAGGCCCAGTGTGATGGTTAGGCTAACGTGTCAACTCGGCCAGGTAATTGTGTCCAGATGTTTGGCCCAGCAAGCACTGGGCTAATTGTAATACAAGAGCATTTATGGACTTTGATCACCAGTGAGTTTACTGCTTGGATGGCTGATTACATCTGCATCAATCAGGGAGATTACATCATCAATAGGTGACGCTTTTATCCAATCAGTTGAATGCCTTAAAAGGGGAAGTGATTTCAACATTCAGAGAGAATTTCTCAGCTCGTCGTTGGACAGCCATCTTCTCCCAGAAACTCATCAAGTACCTTTCATCGGACTTTCATCGGAGCCCCTCGTTTGCAGCCTGCCTGCGAAACCTAGACCTGTGCATCCCCACGGTCACGTGAGAGACTCTTTCAAAATCTCATATTATTGACAGATATCTCCTGTTGCTTCTGTTTCCCGAGAGAACCCTGACTAACACACCCAGTAAAAGACAAGCTTCATGCCTGCTTGCCCTCAGCTGAGCTCTGGGAGATGGTATATTTTGGAGGGGAAGGCAGAGACCTCAACAGAGCTCAGCAGAGCTCAGCAGCCATCTTGCTTTACCACATGGCAGCTGACTTTGGTGAGAATGCATCTCTGCTGATGCCTCATTGGACATTTCATGGCCTTGTAACTGTAAGATTTACCCAAAATAAATCCTCATTATAAAAGCCAACACCTGTCTGTACTTTGTATCTGCAGTCCTTTGGCAAACTAAAACAGCTGACAATCCATAATTCAATATCTACCTCTGTCACATGTCTCCTTCTGCCTCTTGCTCTTCCTCCTACTATGTCCAATTTTCCTTTGCTCATAAGGACTCCAGTCTTGTTGAATTAAGGACCCTTCTAATTCAGTTTGGCTTCATCTTAACAGGCTCTTAGAAGATCACATCCACAGGATGGGGGTGGGGGTTAGGGCTTGAGCATGTTTACATGGGGGACATGATTCTATCCACAACATCTATGCCTTGTATATGAACTGGATTCTTGAAAATTCTAAGCTTTGGCACACATTATTTCAGAAGGCAGATGATTCACAATAAGGCCTTAAATACCTCTTCTGTGATGGAGATATTCTGAAAGGTAAGAAAATGGACATTAGGATTGCTAGAAAATATTAGCCTCTTCCATATATACAAACAAGCAAATAACTGAAAGTTATATTAACAGGTTTTGTGAACAAAGCGTCAGAGTGGCGAAGGCAATGGATTAGGAGAAAGATACTATACCAACCTCAGGCAAGTTACTTGGCTTCTCCAAGCTTTAACTTACTCACATGAAAATGAGGATAATGATACCTGTTCTGATGTCAGAGCAGGTATCATTGCTGTGAAGATCAAATGAGATGTTTTATGTGAAAGCACTTGAAAAGTAGTAAATTACTAATCCAATATAAGGCACTATTTAACTTCTTAGCAGTAACTTCCAGTCAGGAAATTTCATAAAAATATTATTTCAAGGAGAACTCAATAAAAAACAAAAACAAAAACTGTACTTGAAATTTACTCATATAGTTTGTTTTATATTCCCAGTACCTAAATGGAAATTACTTAAAATTTACTTATATGAAGTTTGTTTACACTATATTCCTAGAAATATGTTTAGCTTTCAAAATAACAGAGATACATTCTGTTTGGATGTTAACAGGATCACTGTGTTTCCAAGAAAGCTTACTTACCAAGTTAAGAGTTATTATATAAACTATTGTTTCAGCGGGAAAAGTAGGGATAGAGACTAGATTGTATCATTACAAATATCTCAGTGTCTCATTTCTGCATGTAACAAGATTTTCCATTTCTGTCAAAAATAGACCACCTAAATATATAAAATTTGGGGGGTGATAAAATAAGGTATAAATTATAAAAGAGGGAAGCAGCTGTGGCTTGATTGGTTGGGCTCCCGTTTACCACATGGGAGGCCCCGGGTTCGGTTCCTGGGGCCTCCTGGTGAAGGCAAGCCGGCCCATGAGGTGCGGTAAGCCGGTGCAGCAAGATGACACAACAAAGGGAGGCAAGCAGACACAGAAAAATGCAAAGTAAATGCACACAGAAAGCACAAGCTGTAAGGGCAGGATAAATAAATAAAAATAAATCTTTAAAAAAAAAAAATTATAAAAGAAAGAAAGATGCAAACAATCCTACTCAGTCTAGAGTCACAGTTTGTCCTTATATTGAGCTGTGAACTGCTTCTATGGAACATCTATTAATTGGTAAAGCTGGTCAAGCTGTTTGATCTTAGTAAACGCTGCAGTGATTTATGCTTACATTGAACCTGCATCCATTTTCCCCCAATCAGAGGGAAAGTTAGGACAAGAGCTCCAGTGCTCAAACAGATTTAGGGCCGTGGAAAAAAACTGTTTTCTGGCCCCTTTGTATGTAACTTGTATCTTGAATTGAAATCATGTCTGAATGAGCTGGAGCACTCCCCAACACCCTCCCTCCCACCTGAAGCCAGAAGAGAGAGAGACCAAGTTCTCTCCAAGTCTGAAAAAAATGGCTTAGAATCATCCACTGTAAACTCAACATTTAATTGGTCTATATCTAAAAACTCTATGGAGCACATCAATTCATTTGCTTCAGTAGGGGTACAAGGCAACTTATCCTCAGAGGCTCACTGCCTAAAAACTGATCATGATGGAAATTCTTCTGAGATTTTTTTATGTCCACATGAGCAATTGCTATCGCCCCTTTAAAAATGTTCCACACTAAATCATCACAGTCATAATCATAATATATTTTGGTCATTAACCATGTGCCATAACGTATCACAATACCAAATACTTTACATGTAATATCACATTCGGTTCTCACAACACCTCTAAAAATGCAGGCGCTGTTGTATTTTCCCCAACGCATGGATAAAGAATTTGACGCTTAGATTGGTACCCTGCCTAGGGGTCAAATGCTTGATTCTTATCCAGGTGGTTGAACTTCAGAATTCTACTTTTATATTGTATAATGCAGAATTGGGGCTCAAATTATTCATTTATTTACATGATATGGGCTATATCAACCCATTATTATCTACTGAAACAAACGTTTGTGCTGGCTTAGGAGGTAAGCTTGCCATGCCCACCTCCATCTAAAAGCAGGAGGTGGCAGATCCTTATTTTGTGAGAGGTCACCGATGATATCTCCTGCTGAAACGTTTATACAAATTTCTATGATGATAACCTTGAAGTATTTGTCCTTTCAAATTATTTCAAAAGCTTGGTTTTGAGAAATATTTCTGGAGGATTGCCTGCAAGATATACACTCCATCTATTCATATAGTTTAGATTTGACTACTGGAGAAAACCAGACCAACAAAAAGCTGTGAATTTAGGCTAACCTTTTGGTCCTCCATGGAATCTCTTTTAATGAATTGTCAATTTGGCCTAAATTGAGGAATGCTATAAGAAACATACTCACACTAACATTTTGGTTGGTATGTTGTTTAGGAAGTTTTTCACCTCATCACTCAGTATTTTCCTTATAAATACTCAAGGGAAAATTGCCTCTTAATACCTCTGTGCCTGGGGTGGGGGTGGGGCAAAAAGAACAGAAAAAAATATATTTCTTTTGGAAATTTAATGTATTATTTGATGGATAATGTGAATTATCTAGATGTCTCATTTTTCCCTTTTTTCTCTGGTTACTTACAAGCAACTTAAATGTAGTAATTATGTAAAACATGTGACATTAATTTCTGTGTTAATTGCCCTTTTAGTCTCCTCTTTATCTTGATTTTCCATTTTTCTGTTTTTCTATCTGTATGTTGACTTCAGTTTTATGCCTGATTTAAAAATTTACATGTATACTTCACTCCACGTAGCCTGTTGCTGTGAACAGTCCCAATCATCTATGATTCAGTCCCAATCATCTATGGCGGTTTGGAGCTATATGTACTCCACAAAAACATGTTCTTAAATGTAATCCATTCCTGTGGATGTGAACCCATGGTAACGAGGATCTTTTAATGAGGTTACTTCAGTTAAAGTGTGGGCCATGTCAATTAAGATGGGTCTTAATCCTATTACTGGAGCCCTTTATAAGCTGAATGAATTTCAGACAGAGAGAGAAAGAAAGCTACAGGAAGCAAGGAGGAAATTCAACAGAGCCCACAAGAGTACAGAAAGGCCAGGAGAGGCTGCCATGTGCATTGCCATGTGACAGAGGAGCCAAGGACCAAGGATCAATGGCAGCCAGCCCCAGAACACCACAGTCTTTGGGGAGCAAGCGTCACCTTGATGATATCTTGATTTGGACTTTTTCCTTGCCTCAAAACCATGAGCTAATAAACTCCCAATGTTTAAGCCAACCCATTGCATGGCATTTGCTTGAGCAGCCAAGGAAACAAAAACATCATCTTTCAAAATTCATTCACTACAAATTTCTGGTCATCTCTTCTCTGCATCATTCACTGAATACAGCACAAAATGAAAATGCAGGGCTGGTGGAGGCAAGGAAGTCAGTCTCCCCTTTCCACAACCCTTGTAGGCCACGTATTCCCCAGGGTGCAAGGTTGCAAAAACTAGGCAGCCTAGACCTGTCCCAGAACCTGTCTTGGGGAGGCAGCAGAAGATGGCCTGCATGTGAGGGAGCTCCATTTTCCCATCAGACTTCACTTACAAAACACAGTTCCAAGAAGAAATCTATCAGTCTTTCCCGATGGCAAAGACAAAGCACTAAACCCTTCTGGCCATGGGGCTTTTGGGATTGCACAGGTGCACACCCAGGAAACCAGTGCTTCCTCCACCCTTCCCAGTTCTCCCAATGCAACTTCTCATTCTGGCTTCCTCCCTCTTCCAGCCTACCCTGGAATTCATGGCAAATTATTTCAACCCCATACATGTTTAGTCCCACAATCCAGCTGGTGTTCCTCCCACAGTCAGCTCTGGGATGCCCACCATTTTTGAGCTGTCCAAGGCAAGAGGAAACCAAATACTGGCTTCTGGCATCCCTCCCTTTGTCTCCAATTTCCCAGCATTTGATATCAGAGGTGTCACCTGCTTTCTGCATGATCTTTCAGCATCCTGAGATTGTGACTCAGATAATTTTGGCCATAGCTACTCTCTCTCTTCCTCTATCTTGGGCTTTAATTCCTTCATACTGAATGAGCTTTAACTTTTCCAGATGGAAGGTTATGTTTTTCAGTGATGAAAAGCAAAGCAAACTGGGAGGTGAACAGCTTCACTTTCTGTCATCTGTTCATTGCCAGTCATCTGTTGGTATCATACCATGTTCCTGAAGGGGCAACTTTTATTCTTTTTCTTATCTCAAACACAGCTAATAAAACCATCTCTGCTTTTCTTAAAATCATTAGTAAGCCCAAGCCTATTCTGGACTTTAGCACTCCTGAAACTGTTTTTAAGTTCCCATCACTGCTTCAACCATTGTTCTTGGTTTGGGGCTAGCCTTTCATCTTACTTCCATAAGGTTTGTCCTGCTTTGAGTCTTTTGTGGACCCCAGAAAATTATGTTCTTAAGCTAACCCATTCCTTTAGTTAAGGGTCTTTGATTAGATTATGGGGTCCAGGGTGGGTCTTAATTCTTTTACTGGAGTCTTATCTAAACGGAACACAGAGAGAAAGGGAGCTGCTACCCTGCCATGTGAGGGAGGACTCCAGGATCACCCACAGCTGCCGAAACACAGAGAAACCCAGAGATGCTGAGAGAGAGAGGCCAGAGGCTGGAGTCAGCAGAGAAGCTGAAGCACCAATGCCTCCAGGAGACTAGGCCCACGGAGCAGCTTTGGTGCAGGTGGTCAAGCTCATACCACACAGAAACTATGACCATCAGCTAGTGAGAAGGCCTCTAATTAGGCTTGCCAGGCTTGGAAACAAAAATCCAGGACACCCAGTTAAATGTGAATCTCAGATAAACAACAAATACTTTTTTTAGTATAAGTAAATTTGGTGACATCCTTGTACTAAAAAATTATTTGTTGTTTATCTGAAATTCACACTTATCTGGGTGTCTTATATGTTATCTGACAGCCCTACTATAATAGAACTAACTTTGCCTCTGACAGTTCAGTTTCATCTATAAAATAAGAGAATTGGATTTTACAGATCTCTCTTCTTGTGTTTTGTGTGTCCAGTCTTTTTACTTTTGCTCTCAGATGGCAAACCAGAAAGGCAGTATGACTTCACTGTTAAGAGTAGGTATTGGAGGAAGACTGCCTGGATCTGACTCCCAGCTCTGCCACTCACCTGCTGCGTGACTTTGCAAATCGCTTAACTTCTCTCTGCCTCAGTTTCTTCATCTTTAAAATGGAGCTTATAAGAGCACATGCCTCATAAACTTAGAGCAAGGATTAAATAAATGAATAAGTAAAATTCTTTAATAGTGTCTGCCATAGATTGTGCACTCAGTAAACGCCAGCTGTTATTATTTAAGAAGGGCTCAGCCACACTGGCCCTAATTGTCTTCCCCAGTGCTGGTTAGGCTCCTGTGTCAAGGTAATGGTGCCCAGTTGTTTGTTCAAGCAAACACCGGCCTGATTGTACTGTGAGGACATTTTGTGGACTTAAATCATCAGGGAGTTGATGGCATCTGTGGCTGATTACATCTATAATCAACAGAAGAGACCACCTTCAGCAGTGAGTGACGGTTTCATCTCATCAATTCAAAGCCTTAAAAGGAGAGGTCATTTCAACATTCAGAGAGAGAATTCTCATCTCTACTTCACACAGACAGCTTCTCCTGGGGAAGTCTTTGAGGACTTTCAACGGAGTTCCTGGCTTGCAGCCTACCCTAAGAAATTTGGACTTGTGCATCCCCATGGTCGCACAAAACAGTTTTATAAACCCTCTTAATATTTACAGATATCTCCTGTCAGTTCTGTTTCCCTGGAGAACCCTGACTGATACAATGCCCTTTGCCAGATTTTCATGTCTCCTGCCTTGCCACTGGAGGCATCTGGGATGGCACTACCTAAAAGTCATAACTGAAGATGTACGCATGTCACCTTGAGTTCTGCAAAAATAAATATTTCACCTTCATGCAACAAGTCTATCTACATATGAACCCATGAGTGTCCCATATATCATAATGGAAACATGCTCTACCTCAGACCTTCACTGTAACTTCTAGGATGGCAGAGACTCCTATAGCCCCTCTCTCTTCCCTGGCAAATCTCCATTTCTGCAACTTGCAGCAGCTAGGATGATCATGACCTCAAGGTGGAACCTAGAATGTTCTATCATGGAGGGGAAAGCTAAACTAGGATAGCATTTGGTTGGCTAATGGAAGAGCAAGTAAAAAAGCAGGTGCCTCCTTTCCTGCTTTTCCTGAGGGGCTCAGGTCCTGAGGTTCACACACTTCCCCTCAGTTCCTTGTGGTATCCCATCACTACAAAGGAATCATTTTTTTTAAAGAGCAAAGTCCCCTTTCTCCCTCCCTCCCAACTCCCCACACTTACCACCAGGTAATACATCTGTTTAAAAAGACATTTTTTCCCCTTTCTAAAGCATTTAGGACCCACTGGGTCATCCCAGCAATTTGGGTCTCCCAAAGAAACAGTTTTTAGGGCTAACATGGAGAACAATGGCTTGTTCAGCATTAAAAAAAAAAAAAAAAAAAAAGTTGAAGCAAGATAAAAAGCAGTGATCCTTAACCCTCTAATCTTCAGCCTGCTCTCACAAATCCGATGTGATGTGAGAAACCACCTGGGAAAACCCCCCTGTTGCCATGGAGACTGTGAAATCATGATCTGCTCTCCAAGCCTGTCATCACTTCATGCCTCTTTCTCTGAGGCCATGTATTTTTAACCTAATAATGTTAGGCTGGCACCGATCTTAGGCCCAGACAGCAGAGTTTTCTGTTTTGTTTTGCTTCTTTTTTTTTCTTTGTAAACTAAAGTGACCTTAGTTTAAATATATACCTAATGAGAAACACACAGCACAAACTCACCCACCTGGATATTTAAGCTTCAGGCAGTCAATAAAGCCTTTAGCAGGTTATGAGACAGTTGGCAGTATTCTCCCATATTTAATGTTTCAAGGAAGAGTATCCTACCCCTGGCCTCTTTGCTGGCCTGGCAGTCTCCTGCTCACAGGTGGCAGCTAGAGTTTAAAGGCCATTGAATGCTGTGAGATTCCCCAGTGTGGCCCAATTATAGACACAGTGATCAATTATTTCTGCTGATCCACTGTTTGGGGGCACAAAAAGACCCCAAGTGCCTCATTTAGCCATGGTAAGATGGCGTAGTGCTTAATTGTACATTGAGCGGTCGCATAAATCGAGGAGGCACTTAGAGGCAAGGGCCAGCAAACGCCTTTTTTAATCACTCCTGCCCTCGTACACAAGCCAGCGTGTGTGTTTGTTTGTTTGTTTTTGCCATTTGACCATCCCCTTTCCTCAAAAAAGTATCCCTGAAAAATAATTCATTTTCATCAGAATCATCCAAAGAACTCCAAAATCTCAAGCTCATGTACTGTGGCATAACAAGCGCAGTCAGAAATCCCACTCACCTAAGAAAGAAAAACTATATTTCATCAAGAAATAGAAATATGAGGCAAGTGTTTCACATGGATGTCTCTCTGCACTTTAATCAAGTAAAAAAAAAAAAACCAATGTGTTACTTCTAATGTTTATATTTATAACATCCTCAAAGAAGATATTTGATATCACTATAATAAGGACATTCTAATTAGTAAGGAATACTTGGCTTTGATCAGACAACTCTTCTTAAATATTATCCTAAGAGAAACATGATTTACAATAGCTTATTGGAAAAGATATTTTTAGGAACCTGATTTGAAAATGTTCCTATCCTTGGTTGGATAACTATCTATTAAGGTCAATAATCCAATTCTAGCATGAATAATAATTAAGATTGAATACAGCATTAAGAATCTGAAATGTGGTCCCCTTCAAAATATGTTTTATGGTGACAGACAGCTATTGTGATGTTATAAAGCCCTAATCTGCCCTATTAGAGCAAAGACCTCATTACTGGGGAGGCGTGTCACAGAGCTGTTACTATAATCTCATTTTAGCATTAACTCAGCTAAAACATGACTGAACTCCCAGAGAGGCTGTTATAGACAGGTTCCAAAACACAGATACCTGAATTTTGCCAATTAAAATCCTCAGAACTTAGAATGGCTAGGAATAAAGAAATGCAAATGGACTGACAAAATCATGGGCTCTGGTTTGTAAATAGCTTGAACAGCAATTTTTATTGGCTAAATTTAGCTATCATCTAGTAAGAATGTAAAATTAATCTCTAGCTGCATCCTAACCTAACTAGAACATAGACAATGGAGTTCTTTAAATGTCTCGGATTTGGCCAGAATTAAATGCATTAAAGTTTAGAAGGTTGGAACCCAGGGTTTCTTCTGCTGATTCCAGGTCTACCTATGTGCTTCTGGCAAAGAGAAAGCATGCCCATCTCCCTGAGCATCTCCTCCCATCTGTAGTCTGAGGATAATGAAAGTTACCTTCCCATTTGCTATTTATTGGCCTGGATGGGTAAAAGTAAAATAGACCTGAAAGCCTACAGAAATAGAGAACATGACCTAATGACAGGGATAAGAGGAACTAAAAAAACAGGGATATATGAAAATATGACCCAGATTTTCAAAGTGGGCAGGTACTTCCAGAAACACTGGTTGCTAAGTGGGAGCAGGAGTTGATACTCTAACGTTGTCCACCAAGTTGATTCTCTATCGAAGCAAGTTTTTGCCCTGACAGATTGGAGAGTAGGATGGAAAGTCACATTGCAAGCTCTAGCCATGCTTCTTGAAAAGGGACAAAATCTAAGATAGAAATACTTCCTAAGGAATGTGTGCAATGTCGCAATCACCTGCTAATTATAGCAAACAAAAACCTTCCATCAAGAATCTGAAGTCCCTCTCTAAGGAGGTAAGCAGTGCTATCTTTCTTTGAATAATAGCTGTGAAGGTTGTGAATGTTCTTTTCAGAGCTTACTCATATTCTTTTCTAAATCGGAATCTTTTTAAGGATTAGGGCTCAGCAGACTTTAATGCAGACTTTTAAAATTTTTTGGAAGACAGAAGCATTGCCACACCCATTAGGTAGTCTATCTTAAACCCTCCTTCAATCCTCATGTTCTTCCTGATTTCAGAAGGACAGGGTTTTCGTTTCCTTTCTAAAACTCTATATAAGACATACCTAAAATGGGATTCATGTCTCAATTAACAATTTGACCGAGGTTTAAAAAGTGGTTGAATAGAGCAAAAAATGAAGGATTCAGAGGGATACAGAGAAATGTAGAGAAATGCATTGCACAGCTTCTCTCTATGCAGATAATTAAATGTTTTCCCTATGCTAATAGTAATCTACTTAGCGTGCCCTACACAACCTTATTTTGATTTCTATGGCTGGCAATTGTGGCAGAAATGCACATGTTTCAGACAAGATTAAAATTTGAAATTATGATGATAACATTATCTTCACAAACACATTCTCTCATTTCCTGTAGATATAAGCACTTTGCTATTTAAATCGTGTTTACAGCTCACCAGCCTATAGCTTCTTCCTAATTTGCACTTGATTTCTTACCAAATAGCATTTTAAAAAGACTGAGCATAACCCAAAAGGCACAAGCAAAGGAAAACTGCCGAATCGCAAGTGGGAATATCAATCTGGGAAACACAGAACTTCCTTGTAAAGGTAGAAGCATAGAAATCACATGGGAAGGAAATAACAGATTCTTGAACATAAAATAGACTTGTGAGAAACTAATTGCTACAGATTTTATAATGCCCAAAATAAAACATGGGGAAAATATCATGAGCATACTGTAACGCATAAAATCTTGAAACTTGTGATAAAATACTTAAAATATACACTGGAAGGTTGGAGCTTGTCTTTAATGTTTAATTCCTTATATTATTTCAAACAGCTAACCATATTTGTGGCATCACATTGAACTGGGTGTTGAGATGGAGACAAGAAACAAAAATAGACCCTGTTCTTCTTTGAAGAATTTATATCCCAGAAGGTGGATGTTGAGCAGCACAAGATCTGATGAGTGATGAAATAGAAAAATCTTATTGTACAGATGCAGAAATGGGGGCCAGGATAGACGAGGAAATTTGGCCAAATAACCCCCTTGTTAAAGGGAGAGACTCAGAATCTTCTACAACACGGCCTCTCTGAGTAGGATCAGAGGCTGCTATTTTGCAATTATCACAAATGATTGTTTATCACTTCAGGAGTTTGAAGGAGGCATATGGAAAGATTACATTCCAAAGGCTTCATCGCTAAAAATGCTGTGGTTGAAAACTGTAATTACCAACTCTCTCAGAGTCCCATGGTACCTCCTCTGGGATTATTTGCATGAACTCCTTGCCTGTGGCATTTCCTGAAAACAACTCTCCCTGCCCTAACAGTGTCAGACAATAAAGAAGTCTTCCTAGGTTAAGATGTTTTTGTGTTTTAGCATAAGCTTTTGTTCCCCAACATCTGATTTGTAGTAGTCTTAAAAAGGTAGTGTTGTTTCTCTATACCCAGTAAAGCCCTTCGTGTTAATTATATCACTCTGAAATAATCGTGAGTACTGAAGGAGTATACGAGGGAGGTGTCTTTAAAGCCAGTTTCAATCAGAAGCTGAGTGTGGTGATAATGGGTCCCAAAGAAATGGAGTTTACTTTGTTAGCAACCAGAAAGAAGACGAAACTGGAACTCATAGGGGATGAGTTTCGAAAAGCCTACGGTTTGCTATCAGAGGAGCCAGAGTTTGAATTCACAGCTGTATGTTGTGAGGGTCAAATGAACTAAGGGGCTGATATCAGTGGGCAAAATGCTATCATTATAAATTATGTATAACCATGTAACCATCATAATAGGGCTTGCAGAAAGGACCAAAAAAAAAGTAAGGACTTGGAGGGCCTAGAAAGAATTGTTCAGTGGTTTCAACCCATATAGAATAAACGGGACCATGTAAGAATATGTCTATTAAACATAACTGTACACAGCTTATTCTGTACCTCCAAAGTCACCCACATCATACACTGGAAGAGATTCTAAATGTTGGGCAGAAGGAGTCCAGGGAGAAAAAAAGACAGGCTATCCAGAATCCAGGGGATTCATGGGAAAAGTGTTCCCCTTTAGACCTATAGAGTTGTAGCAAAGAGGTTTTGAGCCTGGAGAAAGATCCTTATAGGCAGAGCCTGAGTTTTTCCAGGGCTTGGCATTCTGCTTATTGAGTAAATGTCTAGTAGTTTTTTTCCCCTTTATTTTCAAAGAAACTTTAGATTATGTAAGTATTACATCGAAAATACAGGGGATTATCCCATATACCCCACATCCTCCTCCTCCTCCCACATTTTCCCCAATCAACAACATCTTTCATTAGTGTGGTATATTTGTTACAATTGAAGAACACACATTGAAGCATTGCTACTAAGCATGGTCTATAGTTAATTTATTTCTCTTCTCTGAATGAGTGATCTCCCAAACTTGACCTGGGGATGCCATGCCCATTTCACTGCAACTCTCTGTTCCAAGCCACATGCACACACACACACACACACACACACACACACACAGTATTGA